>CAMRHE010000671.1:465000-665758 GCA_947044405.1 Leptodactylus fallax
GACAATCCCGCATAGACTTCTATACATTACAGTAAACAAGACGTCTGATCCCACAAGTCAGAGCTGAATATTCCTGAGGTTATCTGATGATATTATTGTCACTGATTCCACCACCTGATTGTAGATTTTATTACTTTTATTTCTGTATTTTTTATACAGTCAGCCACTACTTTGCTGTGTGAACAGCAGTTCAGAGATTTGCTTTACAGCAGTCACATAAACATGTCCATTTTGTAGTCTGACCATGACTTAGGACTTATTCTCATGAAGGTAAAATTCAGAACAAATGCAAAATGGCTGTCGAAATGGACCAACACATCCGATTATGGCGACCTCTGCACAGGATGGGATGACGCAGTAATTTATTCCAAAACTGGTAAAATTCTAGAAAAACATATATTTGGTGTCACTGTGAGGTTTGGTGAGGACCCATTGTGTCACCTAACCGGTTTGGCTTTGACCACTCCTGAGGGTGTTGTCTTAGTCATCCCCTAGTTTTCAAACTTTAACCCCTTAAGGACACAGCCTAAAAGTATGTTAAGGACACGGCCTCATTTTTTCAAAAACTAAAATGTGTCACTTTATATGGCAATAAACTTATGACGCTTTAACTTACACAAGTAATTTCGAGTGTTGTTTTATCGTGACACATTGTACTTCATGTTACTTAAAAAAATCTCAAATTTCAAAATGTGAAATGCTCTGCATTTCAGACCTATACATTAATAAATATTATCTGCCATATCTCTGCTTTATATTGGATCATCTTTTAATTGTCATTTAATTTATTTTGGATGTTAGAAGGTTTACAGGTGTAACAGCGATTTTCCAGATTTACAGGAAAATTTTCAAACTGATTTTTTTTATTGACTACTTCAGTTCTGAAGGGGATTATAAAGGCCAATATATTAGAAACCCCCATAAATCACCCCATTTTCAAAATGAACCCCTCAAATAAATTTAAACAGCATTTGTTAACACTTTTAGCATTTCACAGGGATGAAAACAATATGGAGGTGAAATTTAAACATTTCTGTAAGGGAATTGCCAGTTGAGCAATTCTCCAGTGCTGCTGCAAAAACCTGAGAGGAAGGGAATACAGAGACAGTGAGCCCTAAAGTTGACCCAGACCCTGTCCCTACCTACTTGTCTCACTGTCCTAATGACAGGAACAACTTGGAGCCGGTCCCTACTCTGAATAAGTGACAACACAGAACGCAGACAGGACGCACAAACAACAAAGGGAGGTCAGCTAGCCAAGGGGTCGGTAACAATCGAGCAATGCAGTACAGAATCAAAATCCAAGAGAATAGTCAAAGGAAAGCCAGTGGTCAGAAAATCAGAAGAGCAGGTAACAAGGAACAAGGAGTATAGCCAGTAAGCGAAATGCAATAGCAGGTGCCAATGGGAAAGTGAGCAAACAATAAATAGGGAGAAAGAACCCGCCCCAGACTTGATAGGAGGACAGACTGTCAATCACAAAGGCAGAACTAAAGTTAACTCTTAGTGGAGCAGGGGGAAAGCAAGGTGAAGGAGAAGGGCGTGGTGGAAAATCAATTAAGGAGGCGAGGGAATAGAACAGTGTTCAGACAATACAAGAAAAACCCAAGGGAAGAATTACAACCGGGCACGCCTCCTGCGCCGCAGAATGTGCCCGGAGGACGGCGCCAAAGCCCGGACAGGCAAGGACGTTACAGTACCCCCCCTTTTACGAGGGGCCTCTGGACCCTCGCCAGATGGACCAGGTTTCGAAGGGTTCTGGCGATGAAAGAGATTAATTAAACGTGGCGCATGTAGGTCCCTACCAGAAACCCACGTTCGCTCTTCTGGGCCATAACCCTTCCAGTGCACAAGGTACTGAACATCATTCTGCACCCGACGGGAATCCAGAATTTTTTTCTACTTCATATTCTAGTTCCCCTTGGGCCACCACCGGAGCAGGTGGACTGGAAGAAGTAAGGACAGGGGAGATATACTTCTTCAAAAGCGACTTGTGGAAGACGTTGTGGATACGAAAAGAACTTGGAAGTTATAATTTAAAAGATACTGGGTTTATGAGTTCAGAAATGACATAGGGCCCAATATAACGTGGTGCAAATTTCCTCGAAGGAACGCTAAGACGCAGATTCCTAGTGGACAGCCAGACTCGATCTCCCACTCTGTATTCAGGGCCAGGTAAGCATCTTTTATTTGCCTGCGGTTTTTGATACTCTTGGGCTTTAACCAGGCTCAGACGAGCCTGGGCCCAGACTGTGCACAGTCGCTGATAAGTATGTTCGGCAGTGGGATTAACAGACTCGGTGCTATGGAGAGCGGAGTACCTGTGGTTAAAACCATAGTTGCAATAAAACGGAGACATTTTAGTGGTGACGTTAACCCTGTTGTTTATTGCAAACTCTGCTAGAGGAAGAAAGGTTCTCCATTTTTCTTGAGCATCAGACACAAAACACCTTAAGTACTGTTCCAAAGTTTGGTTGAATCTCTCTGTCTGGCCATTGGTCTCAGGGTGGAACGCAGAAGAGAAAGACAGAGAGACCCCCAGACGACCACAAAATTCCTTCCAGAATCTAGAGACAAATTGTACACCCTGATCAGATACAATATTTTCCGGTACACCATGCAAGCGGAGTATGTGATTAATAAAGAACGAGGCTAGACGTGGAGCACTAGGAATTGTCTTTGGGGGTACAAAATGACACATTTTGTAGAATCTATCCACAACAACCAAAATCACAGTCTTCCCTTGGGAACAAGGCAAATCAGTAATGAAGTCCATAGACAAATGGGACCATGGTCTAGGTATAGGAAGGGGATGAAGAAGGCCCTCGGGTAATCTCCTAGGAGTCTTCATCTTAGCACATGTCTCACAGGTAGCAACAAATTCACATACGTCTCGAGACCAGGACGGTGACCAGTAAGAGCGGGAGAGAAGGTATTTAGTCCCAGCGAAGCCGGGATGTCCCGTTAAGGTAGAACAATGAATTTCCTCCGAAACACGAAGACGAAGATTTGGAGGTACAAATAGTTTCCCAGTGGGAGTATTACTGGGAGCAAGATCTTGTGAATTAACCACTAAAGTAGCAAGATCAGGAGTAATAATGGCGAGAACCACTCCGGGAGACAAGATTTTATCTGGGACATCCTTAGGGGCACCGCTGGGACCAAAACTGCGAGATAGGGCATCAGCCCGTACATTTTTAGAGCCTGGACGATAAGTCACCACAAAATTAAAACGTGTGAAGAATAGCGCCCAGCGGGCCTGCCTAGGAGACAGTCGCTTAGCGTTATCCAGATATAGTAGGTTCTTATGATCGGTGAATACTGTGATCTGGTGTTTGGCCCCCCTCGAGGAAATGTCTCCACTCCTCGAATGCCCATTTAATGGCTAGGAGTTCTCGATTACCAACATCATGCTGCGTAGGAGAGAATTTCCTCGAGAAGAAGGCTACAGGTTGCAAACACGTAAAATTTTCAGAGCCCTGAGACAACACGGCACCAACCCCCACTTCAGAGGCATCAACCTCAATAATAAATGGACGATCATAGTCTGGTGGTACTAATACAGGAGCCTCAACAAAACATTTCTTGAGATGTACAAAAGCCTGTTCCGCTTCCGGAGTCCATTTGGTCACATCGGCACCTTTCTTTGTGAGATCCGTTAATGGCTTCACTATAGCAAATAAATTCTTAATAAATTTTCGATAATAGTTGGAGAAACCCAAGAAATGTTGTAGGGCTTTAAGGTTGGAGGGGCGTTCCCAGTTATTAATAGCCGTGACCTTCAGTGGATCCATACAAAAAGAATCGGGAGTAATAACGTAACCGAGGAAGGTGACCCTTTGGACTCCGAACAGGCATTTGGACAGTTTGGCAAAGAGAGAGTTTTGACGCAACAGTAGCAAAACACTCCTAACATGCTCAATATGTGTGGCCCAATCAGGAGAGAACACTAGAATATCATCCAGGTAGACAATCACATAACAACCGAGCAAGTCTCTAAAGATATCGTTAACAAAGTGTTGAAATACTGCGGGTGCATTACATAACCCGAAAGGCATTACCAAATATTCAAAGTGACCTTCCGGGGTGTTGAACGCAGTTTTCCTTCCATCTCCTTCTCTAATCCGGATCAGATTGTATGCCCCACGGAGGTCAATTTTAGAAAACCAGCGGGCACCCACAATCTGATTGAAAAGATCAGGGATCAGGGGAAGAGGATACTGATTTTTAACCATAATTTTATTTAATTCTCGGTAGTCAATGCATGGTCGCAGTCCGCCATCTTTCTTTTTAACAAAAAAGAACCCAGCTCCCATGGGAGACTGAGATGGACGGATGTGACCTTTAAGAAGACTGAGTGTAATCCCGCATAGCCTCACGTTCTGGAGCAGAAAGATTGAAGATCCTTCCCTTAGGGTATTTGGAGTCGGGAAGGAGTTCAATCGCACAATTGTAAGGTCTATGCGGCAGTAAAACTTCAGCAGCTTTAGGATCAAAAACATCATGAAAATCAGACAGAAATTCAGGAAGAAGCGTCTCCTCACTGAGACAATCGGAGGCATGCAAAGCAATACAATGGGAGGAGCACTGATTCCCCCATTTCACTAACTCTTTTTTGGGCCAATCAAAGGTAGGGTTATGGAGGTCTAGCCAGGGAAGCCCTAAAATGATATCAGACGAGAGATCCTCCATAACAAAAAAAACTCATGAGCTCCGTATGTATTGAGCCCACTTGCAAAGAGAGTAAGGG
Organism: Leptodactylus fallax; assembly: GCA_947044405.1. Taxonomy (NCBI): domain Eukaryota; kingdom Metazoa; phylum Chordata; class Amphibia; order Anura; family Leptodactylidae; genus Leptodactylus; species Leptodactylus fallax. The sequence goes on from CAMRHE010000671.1 coordinate 469,751, forward strand.
GGGTTTTAAAACGGATTTTACCCCTGGCCAGTGGAGTAAAATCCGCCCCAGTAACCAACAGAGGAGTATCTAATGATACAAGTTCAATACGTAAAGCAGAAACAAACGAAAATTTAACAAAGTTAGTGGCAGCCCCAGAATCTACTAGGGCCTGTCCAGAAACAGATCTGTCCCCAAAGGACAGAGACACAGGCAACATCAATTTGGGAGATTTTTCAGAAGATACCTGACTGCCTGAGTGGTTCTTCTGAATACCACTCAGGCCCTGAAGTTTTCCGCTGGTGTACGTGGTTTGATGGAACAGTCTCAGATGAGGTGACCCGGTTTGCCGCAATACAGGCAGAGATGATTCCGGAGACGATATTCTCGTCTAGCCTTGGTATCCAGTGCTCCCAACTGCATAGGCTCATCTCCAGGGGTGACAGAAGGAGAAACAGATTCTTTAACAGAAAGAGAGGGATAGACAGAAGACTTAGTGGGACCAATCCCCACCCTCTCTTTACGTCTGTCCTGGAGTCTCCTGTCAATGCGGACGGCTAAGGTCATGGCCTTTTCTAAGGTAGGGGGATCAGGGTGACCTACCCAGACATCCTTCACTGAATCATTCAGGCCCTGTTTAAAAAGAGCTTTGAAAGCGGAGTCACACCAACCTGCTGTTATACTCAACTTCCAAAACTCAGAGCAGTAAGTTTCAGCGGATAGTTTACCTTGCCGGAGGGTAAGAAGTTGGGACTCGGCAAGTCCAATTTGATCAGGCTCAGTATAAAATGGCTCCCAAAGACTTACAAATTTTTTCCAGATCTGTCCACTCCTCTGCCTCAGGGGGGAGTTTAAGGGCCCAAGTCTGTGGATCCCCCTGTAAGAGGGAAATGGCCACCCCCACCATCTGAGACTGCAACGCATGAGGGTTGACACGAAAATACAACAGACATGATTCCCTGAACGTCTCAAATTTACATCGGTCCCCTGAAAACCTTTCCGGGAGTAACATTTTAACCCTGGGAAGGGAAATGACAGCAGGTGGTGTAGCAGCGGCCTCAGCTTGATTCTGGGTGAGAGTGTACCTGATTGGCCAGCTCAGACACCAAACCTGCCAAACCCTCCATTCGAGTCACAAGGTCCTGAATAGAAGCCATGCCAGTAATGATTAGAAGGGTTAAAGTTTTTTTTTTTTTTTTTTTTTTTTTTATGGCCTGCTATTCTGTAAGGGAATTGCCAGTTGAGCAATTCTCCAGTGCTGCTGCAAAAACCTGAGAGGAAGGGAATACAGAGAGAGACAGTGAGCCCTAAAGTTGACCCAGACCCTGTCCCTACCTACTTGTCTCACTGTCCTAATGACAGGAACAACTTGGAGCCGGTCCCTACTCTGAATAAGTGACAACACAGAACGCAGACAGGACGCACAAACAACAAAGGGAGGTCAGCTAGCCAAGGGGTCGGTAACAATCGAGCAATGCAGTAAAGAATCAAAATCCAAGAGAATAGTCAAAGGAAAGCCAGTGGTCAGAAAATCAGAAGAGCAGGTAACAAGGAGTATAGCCAGTAAGCGAAATGCAATAGCAGGCGCCAATGGGAAAGTGAGCAAACAATAAATAGGGAGAAAGAACCCGCCCCAGACTTGATAGGAGGACAGGATGTCAATCACAAAGGCAGGACTAAAGTTAACTTTTAGTGGAGCAGGGGGAGAGCAAGGTGAAGGAGAAGGGCGTGGTGTAAAATCAATTAAGGAGGTGAGGGAATAGGACAGTGTTCAGACAATACAAGAAAAACCCAAGGAAAGAATTACAACCGGGCACGCCTCCTGCGCCGCAGCATGCGCCCGGAGGACGGCGCCAAAGCCCGGACATGCAAGGACGTTACAATTTCAATTTTTTTTTAATAATACATTTATTTAGCCCTAAAATTAACACATTCACAAAGGATTAAAGGATATATTACATCTCACAGATTGTTATGTAATTTCTCCTAAGCACAGAAATCCCCCACATGTGGGTGTAAACTGATGTTTGGGCACACAACAGCGCACGGAAGGGAAGGAGCAACACTGGATGTTTGAAAAGCAGATTTTGCTGGAATAGTTTTCAGGTGCCATGTCTCATTTGCAGAGCCCCTAGAGTACCAATACAATGGAAAACCCCAAAAGTGACCCACTTTGGAAACTGCATCCCTCAAGGAATTTATCAAGGGGTATAGTGATCATTTTGACCCCACAACTGTTTCACATATTTCATTAATATTGGGATGTATAAATGAAAAATTACTAAAACATCACTTTATCCCCAAAGTTTTCATTTTCACAAGGGGTTAAAGGAGAAAAAGCTCCCCACAGTTTGTTACACAATTTCTCCTGAACATGGCAATACCCCATATGTGGTTGTAATCTGCTGTATGGGTACATGGTGGAGCTTAGAATGGAAAGAGCGCTATTTTGTTTTTGGAGGCCAGATTTTCCTGGAATAGTTTTTGGGTGCCATGTCACATTTGTAGAGCCCCTAAAGTACCAATACAACGGAAACCCCCCAAAAGTGACCCCATTTTAGAAACTGCACCCCTCAAGGAATTTCTCAAGGGGTATTATCATTTAGAGTCCAAGAGTGCTTCCCAAAAATGAATGTACAAAGTGAAAATTTTAATTATTATATAAATATGCCATTTCAGTGCCCAATACATTGCGCCCAGTTTGTGTCATCAGAGACATGCACTTCTAATACTATTAAGTGGGCTATCCGGGTACAAAAAAGTTATATATGTGAGTGTAAACTGCTGCTTGGGCACACAGCAGGGCTCAGAAGGGAAGGCACACTATGCTTTTTAGCTCTTGGAGTGCAGATTTAGAGGGACATTCAGGACACCATGTTGTTTTTATAGAACCCTGGAGGTGCCAGTAAATTGAAATTCCCCAAGAAGTGACCTCATTTTATACGGGATATTTTATGGTCTCTACAAATGTGACATAGTGTCTAAATCTGCGCTCCAAAAGTCACATAGCACTCCTTCACATCTGCCCCCTGCTGTGTGCCCAAACTGCAGTTTATGCCCCCATGTATGACACTGGTGTACCCAGAATAACGTACTTAATGTCACATGTGGGTATAAACTGCTGTTTGGACATAGCCGGGCACAGAAGGGAAGGAGCGCTATTTGGTTTTTGGACGTCATGCCACTTTTGTAGAGCCACTGAATTACCAGTAAATTGGAATCAGCAGACATGTGACCCCATTTTGAAAACTACACCCGTCAAGAGATTTGTCAAGTGGTGTAGCGAGCATTTTTAACCCTTGAGCGTTGCATTAATTTAATTTACAACAACGAATGCACAGCTGATAACGAAAAGTGAAAAATTGCAAATTTTTCAGAGATACACCATTCCAGTACCCAATATGTTGTGCCCAGCTTGTTTCAGCAGAGACACACACTCCAAAAACTGGTAAGTGGGTATCCCGGACACAACAGCTTTTGGAGCATTCACCTCTGATACATGACGGGCACAACAAAGTGTACACTGAAATGCACTATTCCTGAATTTTTGTGCCCAAACAGCAGTATATACCTACATATGACATTAAATCCGTTATCCTGGGTACACCAGTGTCGTACATGTGGGTATAAACTGCAGTTTGGGCATACAGCAGGGCGCAGATGTGAAGGAGCGCAATGTGGCTTTTGGAGCGCAGATTTAGATGTTTGGTATCTGGACCCCATATCATGTGTGAAGAGTCTCTAAGGTACCAGTAAAGTGGAATCCCCAAAGTTATCCCATTTTGAAAACTGCACCCCTCAAAGAACTTATCAGGGGTGTAGTGAGCATTAGTATCCCAGACGTGACTGCACAGTGGATGGTGAAGAGTGAATATGTAAGCTGTGCGGAGTGCATTGGGAACACCAAATGCCCTACTATTTCCCCAGTAGCTCCTATGATTGGGGGGGGGGGTCACTCTGGGGGTCACTTCTGGTGTCTTTTCCCTTGTAGGCTCTAAATCTGGGGTGTCCCCTGTTATACGCTCACACAACTTATACATTCCCTTCCGGCCCAGCCAGTTTTCTTCTAATGATTTGGCAATTTTGGGGGGTTTTGTCTTCAAATTGTACAAGCTATATATATTTTTTTTTTTTTTTTCTGGTGATGTGAGGGTTGTTTTTTTTTTTGCGGGATGAGATGCATTTTATAATGACACCATTTTTGGGTGCCTATAGCTTATTGACTAAATTTTATTAACTGTTTTTTTTTGTTGGATTAAAAAAAAATAAAAAAGGCATTGCATTTTACCATGCAGCATACAGCATATGTAACATGTAACCTTTATTCTAAGGGTCGGTACAATTACGGCGATACCTAATTTATATAGTTTTTTATACGTTACTAATTTTGCAGAGCAAACACCCATTTGGGGATATAAATCAATTATTTTTGCATCGCCATCTTCTGAGATGTGTAACATTTTTATTTTTCAGTTTACAGAGTTGGATGAGAGCTTATTTTTTTGCGGGAAGACCTGTGCTTTTTTTTTAAAATATGTTTGGCACAACTCTCGCCCAAGAGTTGCCTTTCACACACTGACTAAACCTAAGAGGTCTGGTGGCATATGCTATCATGCTGTCCAACTGTCTAGAGCTCTCGACTGGTTCACAAGAGGAACACCTAGACTGGATGTGCCAGTGGAGGAGTCTACAATTGGCCTTCCTCTTCCTCTGGCCAATAATATTTTGACATCAGCAGCACGTGGCTCATGGTACTGGGTGTGCCTAAAAAGCCCTTACCTCTTACATGAACTAGGGAAATCACCCCCCACATTTTTACAGGCCTGGGAACCTGACCTACATCATCAGATGAGATTGGCTTCAACTGGTATTTGTGTCAAAAGCTCTCATTCTCCTATATTGGGTGAACAACAAGAAACTACTTACGGTATATAGAGTTATTTTTTTTTTTTTTAAGATTTGCACAGGCAAAGTCAGCATCACTTTGTTGTTAAAGCAGCAGTATGTATTTAATGAAAAGTGTTAACTCTTGCCCAAAAAAGTCTAACAAAACATTTTCGGATTGTCTTCGGTAAAAAAAGGATGTTTAAAGAATGTGTATAGCGATGAAATTGCTCTATTGCAAGTACTGTCAGACAATTATTGGCAATGAAATGGCTAAATGTCTGAGTAAGCAGCAGCACAGATTCCAGTCACTCTCTATGAACCTGTCCTATATACAGTATGTCTATTCTATTCTAGCACTACTAATCTGCCTGTGTACAATTGCTTGATTCTCTAAGTCCTCCTATAACTATTTCTGGAGTTCCTGAATTTCCTGAAGTGTGTTGCCTATGATCTAGATATGATCACAGATCTATCTTCATGTCTACCATTTACAGCAACTAAAGGCTGAAAAGGAATGCACAAGCTTTTTATACACCATATGACATCAGCACTGTAAGGTCCACCTACTACTGTCTGTTGACAAACAGGCTGTCAGATGTTGCCACAACCTCACAGAAATGTGTGAGTCATTACACATGTGTATGCTCTGTATTTCCTAGTCAAAGATGCGGCTGAAGCCATTTTCTTATAATCTGGCTATTTTTCTTCATCCGTAGTGAATCGACATGTGTTCAGTTTCGTTGTAAACTGAACAATTTGGAATATTCGGGACAAACTAAGTTCGTGTAGGTCTCAAAACTTTTAGCCACGACTGTCCAGTATATGCCAATATTTGTGCAGAGCGGCTATTATGTCCTTGTTCCGTAGACTATATACTATCGGGTTTAGCAGTGGGGTAACAATGATGTATAACAGGGAAATCACTTTGCTCACATGTCTTGAATTGTCCTTCACTGGAAATAAATAAACACTTATCAAGGTCCCGTAATATGTACAAACCAAAACCAGATGGGAACTGCAGGTGGAGAAGGCCTTCTTCCTTCCCACAGCCGTAGATATCCTTACAATGGCAAAAGATATAAGGATGTAGGTGACAACAATGAAGATGAATGGAAGAAGAATGACGGGAACAGACAACAGGACAGCCTGGATCTTCACCATGGATGTATCCGAGCAGGATAGCTCTAGTAGGGGGGATAGATCGCAAAAGAAATGGTCAATGACGTTACTAGGTCCACAGAACTGCAGTTTGTAAACTAGAACTGTAAAAGTTAAGGCTATGAGAAATCCTGTGAGCCAAGGCCAAAAGACAAGATTAAGCTGGAGTCGAAGGTCCATGGTGGAGGAGTATCTCAAGGGGTTACAGATGGCCAAGTAGCGGTCATAGGACATCATCGTGAACAGAAAGCATTCAGAATTGGTGGATGCAGAGAAGATACAAAATTGTATCATGCAGGCAGTAAATGAAATGGTGTCCCCTTCTCTGATGATGACGGAGAGCATTTTCGGCACAATGTTGGTAGTTGATATTATCTCAAAAGTGGAAAGGAAACTGAGAAAAAAGTACATGGGAGTGCGGAGACGGTGATCAATTGTCACTAAGAAGATAATCAAGAGGTTTCCTGTCAAGATCCCGATGTAAATGAAAAGAAAAAGTAAAAAAAGGAGATTTTTCAGATGTTGAATGTCGTGAAATCCAAGGAGTAGGATTTCTGAAATCCGGGTCTGGTTACTGTCATTCATTTTAATGGGTAGGTTGTTTCATGGGATCTGATGAAGATAATAGTAATAGTTCAATGAGATGTTAAAGGGATTCTCTGGGAATCGCAAGAAACTCAGGGATAGTCAGAGTGGGCATAAAACCAACAAAAAAGTCACACTCACCTACTCCCGGTGCTCTGTCCTACAGTCCTGGCCCCTTTTCCCTCTCTTGTCTGGACTCACTGGGCAGAAAGTGGAAAGACTCACATGACCACTGAGACCAATCACTGGTCTTACCAGTCGCTGGTGAAGAAGTGGTGATGTATCTGAATGATGTCACCGGTCCCTCTCCAGCGACTGCTGAGGCCCGTGATTGGCCTTTCTGGTCATGGGCACCCAGAGAGTCCCAGCACATGAAGAAAAGGGAACCATGACTGTACAATGCTGAGGATAGGTGAGGGTGACTTTTTGTTTGTCTTACTCCAACCCGGTCACCCCAAGTTTCCCGTGACTTCCTTTTAAGGTTTGATAATCATATGTCTCAAGTATTTGTAAAAATCTAAAGAAAAAGCCATAAAAAAAAATTTACTTATGCTCCATAGACCTCCAAATTGTCAATGATGTTGCACCAATAAACATGCATGTACTGTACCGCCATATACCTCCTCTTTCATGTGAAGGCACAATGAGATTCTTTCTGCTGGATTCTTATGGCGTTTTCTTTTTCAATGCACTCCTGGTTTGGCTTCAAAAAGATCATCAAAATACCTGAATGTGGATTGTGATGGAGATTCAGGTTTGTGCAGCTTTGGGTTCTCAGTATAACTTACATTGGTTCCAATGTTGCAGGGGGTACAGGCTGCTTGGCAACTGTTGCTGCCAAAATTTCTGTGTACCCCTTGTCTAAAACACTGGACATCCCAATGATCTCTCAAATACAAATTAATTAAAATTGAATAGAATAAATAACACTATTTTTGGATGATGAAGACTTCAATGAACATGGGGAAACCTAATATGCTTATTTATATTACTTTATTAGTTTATGTTAAACACATTTTTTTAACAATTTTTGTGATTTTGTTTTTGAAAAAAAAAAAATCCTAAAAATCTTGCAATTCCAACTTTTGCCACTAAGCCTAAAAGACTCTGTGACTTCCTGATGCCTATAGAAGGACCATGGTCCATAGACACAACTGGACTGGAGCAGACCCTATTGACTTGTATGGGAGAGTTTTCTAGGCATGCTCGGTGACTTGGACAGAGGTCATTGTACACAGAGAAGTAGATAAGACATCTACTTGACAGCTGCGATCATCAGTGTGCTGTAAGTGAGGGGACTGCTGCAAACAAATCTGCAGAAAACAGTAAGTAATAGCATATTATATGGCCTAGAGGACATAGGAGGCCAAGAGCTGGATATCAGCGACTGCCAGACTCGGCAGTGAGGAGACAAGGATGATTTTTTTTTTTTTTTACCCAAATTATACAGTGCTGCCCAAAAGTATTGGCACCCCTGCAATTCTGTCAGATAATACTCAATTTCTTCCAGAAAATGATTGCAATCACAAATGCTTTGGTAATAATATTTTCATTTAATTTGTCTTCAATGGAAAACCACAAAAAGAATTGTCAAAAAGCCAAATTGGATATAATTCCACACCAAACATAAAAAAGGGGGTGGACAAAAGTATTGGCACCCTTTGAAAAATCATGTGATGCTTCTCTAATTTGTGTAATTAACAGCACCTGTTACTTACCTGTGGCACATAACAGGTGGTGGCAATAACTAAATCACACTTGCAGCCAGTTGAAATGGATTAAAGTTGACTCAACCTCTGTCCTGTGTCCTTGTGTGTACCGCATTGAGCATGGAGAAAAGAAAGAAGACCAAAGAACTGTCTGAGGACTTGAGAAGCAAAATTGTGAGGAAGCATGAGCAATCTCAAGGCTACAAGTCCATCTCCAAAGACCTGCATGCTCCTGTGTCTACCGTGCGCAGTGTCATCAAGAAGTGTAAAGCCCATGGCACTGTGGCTAACCTCCCTAGATGTGGACGGAAAAGAAAAATTGACGAGAGATTTCAACGAAAGATTGTGCGGATGGTGGCTAAAGAACCTCGACTAACATCCAAACAAGTTCTAGCTGCCCTGCAGTCCGAGGGTACAACAGTGTCAACCCGTACTATCCGTCGGCGTCTGAATGAAAAGGGACTCTATGGTAGGATACCCAGGAAGACCCCACTTCTGACCCAGAGACATAAAAAAGCCAGGCTGGAGTTTGCCAAAACTTACCTGAGAAAGCCAAAAACTTTTTGGAAGAATGTTCTCTGGTCAGATGAGACAAAAGTAGAGCTTTTTGGGAAAAGGCATCAACATAGAGTTTACAGGAAAAAAAAAGAGGCCTTCAAAGAAAAGAACACGGTCCCTACAGTCAAACATGGCGGAGGTTCCCTGATGTTTTGGGGTTGCTTTGCTGCCTCTGGCACTGGACTGCTTGACCGTGTGCATGGCATTATGAAGTCTGCAGCATAATGTAGGGCCCAGTGTGAGAAAGCTGGGTCTCCCTCAGAGGTCATGGATCTTCCAGCAGGACAATGACCCAAAACACACTTCAAAAAGCACTAGAAAATGGTTTGAGAGAAAGCACTGGAGACTTCTAAAGTGGCCAGCAATGAGTCCAGACCTGAATCCCATAGAACACCTGTGGAGAGATCTCAAAATGGCAGTTTGGAGAAGGCACCCTTCAAATCTCAGGGACCTGGAGAAATTGGCCAAAGAAGAATGGTCTAAAATTCCAGCAGAGCATTGTAAGAAACTCATTGATGGTTACCGGAAGCGGTTGTTCGCAGTTATTTTGTCTAAAGGTTGTGCTACCAAGTATTAGGCTGAGGGTGCCAATACTTTTGTCCGGCCCATTTTTGGAGGTTTGTGTAAAATGATCAATGATTTGACTTTTTTTTTCATTCTCTTTTGTGTTTTTTCATTGCAAGCAAAATAAATGAAGATATTATTACCAAAGCATTTGTGATTGCAGTCATTTTCTGGAAGAAATTGAGTATTATCTGACAGAATTGCAGGGGTGCCAATACTTTTGGCCAGCACTGTACCTAATAGGACTCTATATAGAAGCTGTGACTGTGATAGAAGTACTTCAGGAGAGACTGTACTGAATGCAGGATCCTAGAACAGACCCTAGGCATGAGACATAGCAATTGCACCCCTCTGACTCCCTCATGGTCACACCATACAGTCCAGTCTAGGCGGCATGATGTACTAGATATGTGGCTCGGTCTCCTCTGCTTGACATTATGCAGTATGTGCTGTAATATCACTGGACCAAAGCAAAATCTTCCGGGGATGTACATAGCAAAATTGAAGAGTGAAAAATGAATGAAAAATTGCATTAAACAGCTGGGCCCCATGTTTTACCTGTAAACCCAGACCCCTATATAGCAGTGCTGGATATATAGTATCTAGTAATACATATATAGTATCTGGTAAAACTGCCCTGATGATATCTCTGGATATACAGTATCTGGTAATACATACACACGTGGACAAAATTGTTGGTACCCCTCGTTTAATGAAAGAAAAACTCACAATGGTCACAGAAATAATTTGAATCTGACAAAAGTAGTTTGCCAAACTACATGTTGACAAGCCACAAAGCTTCTGGGAGAATATCCTGTGGACAGATGAGCCAAAAATCAAAGTTTTTGGCAAGGCACATCAGCTCTATGTTCACAGACGGAAAAATGAAGCATATCTTGAAAAGAACACTGTCCCTACTGTGAAACATGGAGGAGGCTCTGTTATGCTCTGGGGCTGCTTTGCAGCATCTACCACAGGGTGTCTTGAATCTGTGCAGGGTACAATGAAATCTCAAGACTATCAAGGGATTCTAGAGAGAAATTTGCTGCTCAGTCAGAAAGCTTGGTCTCAGTCGCAGGTCATGGGTCTTGCAACAGGATAATGACCCAAAACACACAGCTAAAAACACCCAAGAATGGCTAAGAGGAAAACATTGGACTATTCTGAAGTGGCCTTCTATGAGCCCTGACCTAAATCCTATTGAGCATCTTTGGAAGGAGCTGAAACATGTCATCTGGAAAAGGCACCCTTCAAACCCGAGACAACTGGAGCAGTTTGCTCATGAGGAGTGGCCAAAATCCCTGCTGAGAGGTGCAGAAGTCTCATTGACAGTTACAGGAATCGTTTGATTGCAGGGATTGCCTCAAAAGGTTGTGCAACAAAATATTAAGTTAAGGGAACCATCATTTCTGTCCAGGCCTGTTTCATGAGTTTTCTTTTTTCAAAAATTCTGTTGAAGCCTGGTTGGAAAGCAATGTCTGACTTTCATTTCTTCATTTTCATAGAATTTTTATATATTATTACTTTTGTCAGATTCAACTTATTTCTGTGACCATTGTGGGTTTTTCTTTCATTAAACGAAGGGTACCAACAATTTTGTCCACGTGTGTATATAAAAATTCTATAGCCATTCTTGGGTGTTTTTAGCTGTGTGTTTTGGGTCATTATCCTGTTGCAAGACCCATGACCTGCGGCAGAGACCAAGCTTTCTGACACTGGGCAGCACATTTCTCTCTAGAATCCCTTGATAGTCTTGAGATTTCATTGTACCCTGTAAAGATTCAAGACACCCTGTGTCAGATGCAGCAAAGCAGCCCCAGAACATAACAGAGCCTCCTCCATGTCTGACAGTAGGGACAGTGTTCTTTTCAAGATATGCTTCATTTTTCCATCTGTGAACATAGAGCTGATGTGCCTTGCCAAAAATTTTGATTTTTGTCTTATTTGTCCATAGGACATTCTCCCAGAAGCTTTGTGACTTGTCAACATGTAGATTGGCAAATTCCAGTTTTGTCAGATTCAAGTTATTTCTGTGACCATTGTGGGTTTTTCGTTCATTAAGGGAGGGGTACCAACAATTTTTTTTCCACGTGTGTATATTGTATGTTATAATACTGCCCTGATGATGTCTCTGGATATATAGAATAGGCTATTACAGCTGACACTCACATGGTTGGGGCTGGAGGAAACTAAGGCACAGTCTATTCAAAGGGGTTTTCTGGGCTTTATCAGTTGATCTATCCTTTGGATAGGTCAATTAAAGATCTTTGACTTCAAGTTCATTGGTCACATGGCTTGTTTTTAGCTCAGTCCCATTTCAGTAAAATATTTCAGTTTATTGTAAAATTGATCAATCAGAGGATAAAATTTCCTAATGGTGCTAAACAGATGAAAAAAAAAAAGTTCTGTGAGGAGCAGATGGGTTTTTACAGTTTAATCAAATATGTATACCAAGAACCTCATATATATGTGTGTGTCAGCAATATACTTCTCACTTTCCTCATACAGTGGGGAAAAAAAGTATTTACAGTAGTTAGCCACCAATTGTGCAAGTTCTCCCACTTAAAAAGATGAGGTCGGCCTGTAATTGTCATCATAGGTAGACCTCAACTATGAGAGACAAAATGAGAAAAAATATCTAGAAAATCACATTGTCTGATTTTTAAGAATTTATTTGCAAATTATGGTGGAAAATAAGTATTTGGTCACCTACAAACAAGCAAGATTTCTGGCTCTCACAGACCTGTAACTTCTTCTTTAAGAGGCTCCTCTGTCCTCCACTCATTACCTGTAGTAATGGCTCCTGTTTGACATTGTTGTCAGTATAAAAGACACCTGTCCACAACCTCAAACAGTCACACTCCAAACTCCACTATGGTGAAGGACACCAGAAACAAAATGGTAGCCCTGCACCAGGCTGGGAAGACTGAATCTGCAATAGGCAAGCAGCTTGGTGTGAAGAAATGACCGGTGGGAGCAATAATTAGAAAATGGAAGACATACAAGACCACTGATAATCTCCCTCCATCAGGGGCTCCACGCAAGATCTCACCCCGTGGGGTCAAAATGATCACAAGAGCGGTGAGCAAAAATCCCAGAACCACACGGGGGGACCTAGTGAGTGACCTGCAGAAAGCTGGGACTAACGTAACAAAGGCTACCGTCAGTAACACACTACGCCGCCAGGGACTCAGATCCTGCAGTGCCAGACGTGTCCCCCTGCTTAAGCCAGTACATATCCGGGCCCGTCTGAAGTTTGCTAGAGAGCATTTGGATGTTCCAGAAGAGTATTGGGAGAATGTCATATGGTCAGATGAAACCAAAGTAGAACTGTTTGGTAGAAACACAACTCGTCGTGTTTGGAGGAGAGTGAATGCTGAGTTGCATCCAAAGAACACCATACCTACTGTGAAGCATGGGGGGGCAACATCATGTATGGGGCTGTTTCTCTGCAAAGGGACCAGGACGACTGATCCGTGTACATGAAAGAATGAATGGGGCCATGTATCGTGAGATTTTGAGTGCAAACCTCCTTCCATGAGCAAGGGCATTGAAGATGAAACGTGGCTGGGTCTTTCAGCATGACAATGATCCCAAGCACACCGCCAGGGCAATGAAGGAGCGGCTTCGTAAGAAGCATTTCAAGGTCCTGGAGTGGCCTAGCCAGTCTCCAGATCTCAGCCCCATAGAAAACCTTTGGAGGGATTTGAAAGTCTGTGTTGCCCAGCGACAGCCCCAAAACATCCCTGCTCTAGAGGAGATCTGCATGGAGGAATGGGTCAACATACCAGCAACAGTGTGTGCCAACCTTGTGAAGACTTACAGAAAACGTTTCACCTCTGTCATCGCCAACAAAGGATATAGAACAAAGTATTGAGATGAACTTTTGTTATTGACCAAATACTTATTTTCCACCATAATTTGCAAATAAATTCTTAAAAAATCAGACAATGTGATTTTCTGGATTTGTTTTCTCATTTTGTCTCTCATAGTTGAGGTCTACCTATGATGACAATTACAGGGCGGCCTCATCTTTTTAAGTGGAAGAACTTGCACAATTGATGGCTGACTAAATACTTTTTTTTCCCCTCTGTATATGTCTTGGTGCAGAGCGCTGCTGTGGTCTTTGTATTTGTATTATGCCACGGCAGTCTGCACCTATTCACACTAGGATGTTCTGTCTTTTGATGTGTGGTCTGGATTCTTTGTTTCCTGCATAGTGCAGTAAAATACAGTCCCGCACTTCTTGACTGATGAGACAAGAAGTGCAAATGGGTGACACCAGGAAACAGAGAGGTCCGTTGAATAGGTGGAAGCAAAAGGTTTAATTCAAATAATCCAGGTTACAAAAAGTCTATGTAAAACAAAGCTAAAAATAACACAGAATGTACATGTCAAGTGTTAAAACAAAGAGAATGAGAGCCGGGGTGAAGGTGGAGTTAGTGCTGTCCTTACACACATCTAACGTCTGCTTATAAAGGCTGAGGAATCTTTATCCTTGTCAAACCTCATTCTTCATATGGATAAGTCTAGGTATGATCCTTCCATGGACTCTGGATCATTCCTTATATGAACATAGCCCTAACTTTGGTTACTATGAAGTGTTGTGCTGTGTAATGAGACTTCACCATATCGCTAAGTCTGTCAGAAATGACATGCCACTCACAAATATTACTCCATGACCTTCTCCATTCTTAGACTCTAAGTTTAGCAAACCATGTGATTTAACAAGTGCACATTGGATTTGCGCCTCTTCTATATGTGCAGGACTATCTAACTAGAATAGAGCTTGGCCTCAGATACTAGTCAGTCTCGCTCCTGCCTGAGGCTATTAATGAGGATAGAGCAGAGTTTTGGATCCTACTTGCTCTGTATTCACATTTGTAGACCTATTCTAGGCTCAAGAGAGGTTTGTCTGTTTAGTGTATGAGGTCGCCTTGTCGGGGCAGAGGAGCTTTTACTATTTGATCAAATATGTATCTGAAGAAGCTCAAATTTATATGTGTAGATAATAACTATGTCAGCAATGTAGTTGTCACTCTATTTTTATATGTCTTGTTGCTTTTTACTGAGCAAAACTGCTGCGTATGTTATCTATCTATCTATCTATCTATCTATCTATCTATCTATCTATCTATCTCTCATATCTATCTATCTATTTATCTATCTAACAAAAATGGGCACCATTCCAATATCAAATGTAAAGGAAGTGAATCTTTACTCCATAGGCAACATTGGAAAAAGGTTCTCATATATCTACTTATCAATATGTGAGTCTATCTATCTATCTATCTATCTATCTATCCTCTATCTATCTATCTATCTATCTGGGAGTTGTAGTTGTATGTCCGTACCTTCAGTAAAGTCTCTCTCTCGGTGTTATTCTGACCTCCATGTTGATGCTGCTGACATCTGTGTAACAGCTGGATACACATTGCCAGGTTACAGCTGTCGCCTTATATAATGTTCTAGAAGCATCAGCGGAGAATTCCCTCTAGGATAACATCTGTGCACAGACAATCCCGTATAGACTTCTATACATTACAGTAAACAAGAAGTCTGATCCCACAAGTCAGAGCTGAATATTCCTGAGGTTATCTGATGATATTATTGTCACTGATTCCACCACCTGATTGTAGAATTTATTACTTTTATTGCTATCATATTTCATACTGTTGGCCATCTTACTACTACGTTGTTCTGTGAACAGCAGCTCAGAGATTTGCTTTACAGCAGTCTGGACATGTCAGCTGTCACATGGTCAAAGCAATCAAAGACTATGGGGTTATTTACATGACAGTCCATTTTAACATCGGGCGATTCGGTTTGTAAGAAACCGGATTTAACCTGAATATTTCAAATTGTTCAGTTCTGGGATTCGTCTCGGACGAACTTAAACAACTGCCACCTATAAATTATAGTAGAGACCACAGAGTATAATAGGTGGAGGCCCAGGGGAAGTTACAATAATAAAAAACACACATACTCAACTTTCGTTACTTCTATTCGGCCTCCTCGCGGTGTCCGGCGCTCTTCTGTGACGTCATCGGTCCGGGCTCAGCGCTGAGGTCTATGATTGGGTCTCAGTGATGACCTGAGCACTTTGAGCAACATGACGTCATGATGCTCGGGGTGCCCATGTGACCGGTGGGGGGCCAATCATGGGGGCCCGTGCCCGGCCCCAAAGGAGGGGGGGGGGTTATAAAGAGGGGGGGGGGGGGGGGGGGAGAGGGGGAGGAGGGGGGGGGGGGGGGGAAAATATGAGTGTTTTGGGTTTTTTTGTCACCTTCCCTGGTCATCCACCTATTATACTCTGGGGTCTGAAGGGATCTCATAGTATAATCATTTCCCTTCTAGGTTCTCTCCAAACAAGTTCCCATGATGCATCTGCCTGCTCACACTCTCTATGTACCCCCCCCCCCCCCCCCCCCCGGGGTGAAAAGGGGGGGTAAAAAACCCCCCCCAGGGGGGGGGTTTGTGGGTGGGGTGGTGTTTTGTGGGTGGGTGAGGGGGGCGGTGTTGTTTGTTTTTTTTTTTTTTTGTTTTTATATTTTTTTTTTGTTGTGTTTTTTTTTGTTTTTTTTTTTTTTTTTGGGGGGGGTTTTTTTTTTTGTTTTGTGGTGGGGGGCCCCCCCCCCCCCTTTTTATGTCAGCTTGCCTATGCTGCAGACAGAATGTGAACAGAGAAGCAGGAAGTGACGAGACAGAGAGCAGCAGCCATCTTAGCAAGTGTTGTATTGAACTGGTGTGGAGATTTTTCTGTACAGCTAAGCTGTATCTTGGTCCAGAGACAAACAGAGTGTAAAGAGACAACAGGACTAGTGAGTCCACGTGAAAGGAACTGTGCTCAGTGGCTGATCAGTGAGACTGACATTGTGACTGTGTATATGGATACCACAGATAGAGACTCGCAGTGCTGTTGATGTACTGGACAGTAACTTCTAAACCCCGGCATACATCCCAGCTCAGTGTATGGATTCGGCAGGACTGTCAGTGTGCTGAGTGGAATCTGCTGTTGGATTACATTGCATTCATTGGGTTTCCCTGTTAAAGAGGACTTCATTTCTCCCAAGATCCTGATAACCGTGAGGAGAGGACGTTTCGCTATAAAAGAAAGGAACGACTTTGGGCCCCACCGCGCGCTTCTACAGACTGTAAGCGGTCCACCTGGACCACTGGGGAAAAGGGGGTGCACCCAAATGTGATGTCAGGGTCAGTTAGGGATAGTTTTGAGTATATTGTTCATTCAGTGTCCATACTGCAGAATTGGACAGAGTAAAAGTAGAAACCATTGCAGAATTTGCCTTGAAATTGTTCATGCTATATTGTATATTTTGCTTGTCTTTATCCCTGTCATTTTACCTTCAAATAGCCTTTATTAACTTATAGTAAATATATATTCTTTTCTTGAACTACCGCGTGTGCGTTCATTTCTGGTTGCGGAGACCAAACCACCTGCCTTGCTCTCGGTTCACAAATTGGCGTAGTCGGCAGGATCCGCTTACCAGAATGGACGGTGACGCACCCGTTCGGGAGAATGGTGCTGGAGGAAGAATGCCAGCAGGGGCTATAATGAGTCAGTTAGCTAAATTTGATGGCAATAATATGTCAGTGAGTATGTGGGTGGAACAGATACGAATGATACAGCGAATGTACCAGACCGCACCAGAAGTACTAGTAGAGCTAGCAATATTGACATTACAAGGGGATGCTAAGACCACGGTGATATTGAGGCCATTTGAACAAAGGCAGACATTTGAGCAAGTAGTCCAGATTCTAGAAACCATTTATGGAGAAACTGCATTGCTGGGGTCTCTGCAGGCTCGGTTCTTCCAGAGGGTACAACAGGAGAATGAAAGCCTTCCCCAATATGCAAATGCCCTACAAGAACTGCTCCGAGATATTCAAGTGAAGGAAAGAGGGGGCTCGCCAGCCTTCTGTAACCCTGATCGGACTCTCCGTGACCAGTTTGTCCTGGGGATACGTGACGGCAGTTTAACTGTGACTATGCAGGATTTTATACGACGAGAGACTGATGCTAAATTCCATGATGTACAGGTAGAGGCCATCTCCCGTGCCAATAGTATGTTCCCGAAGCCCCAGACCGCAGTTGCAGTTACTTTGTCACAGGGGGCTAGTTCTGGCTCAGAGACAGTAGAAAAGGGGACGGTTAAAGAAATTCTCACAGTAATGCAGAAACTGCAAGAGCAAATGGAACACTTGCACACCCGTTGTGATGAACATTCTATGAAAATTGCAGACTTCCAGAAAACTGGAGGTGAAAGGGTGAGCCGTCCATACCCAGAAAATCAGAATCACCCACCACCCCGCTGGAGGGATGAGGATAGGACCTACCGAAGGGGTCCAAATCAGTTAATGCAGTGCTCAGGAGAAATCGAAGGGGCTTACCGAAGGGGCCCAAACAGATGGCCAGAACGACGGGAGATACGCTGCTGGGAGTATGGACGGATGGGCCACGTTGCTGCTAGATGTCCAGAGCAGCGACAAACTTATGAGAGACCGCCGTTAAACTGAAGTCCCCTGCTGCTGTAGGGCGTGTAGTAGGGGAGACTGACAAGGAGACTATGTGGGGAGAATGCCCTAATGATGACCTGATCGCTGCAAGTCCTGTTATACAGGTGGAAATGGAGGGTATTCCGGTTACCGGGATGATTGACACGGGTTCCCAAGTAACGACCTTGAGTAGAGACTGTTATGAACGGTACTTCCAGCAACATGTGAAATATGATCCCCATACATTCGTACGAGTGGTCGCAGCTAACCAGTTACCAGTTCCAGTCGTGGGAGTGGCCTGGATGAATGTCCGGGTATGTGGCCAAGATCTGGGTAGGAAAGGCATTGTGGTGGTACAGGAGTCACATGAAGTAAAGGTCCCTGTCATTTTGGGGATGAATGTGTTAAAAGAATTAGATCAGATCCTCTTTGAAAAGAAAGGTCACGGTTATTGGAAAGAAACCACCACCCATCGGCCTACTCAAACAGCTTTCCAGCGGCTGATCCGGACATGTGGCTTACAGAAAAGTTCGGATGCGCAGCGTCCTCTGGCTCGAATTTCAGTTCCTTTGCATACAAAAGTTACACTGCCACCCAGTCGGGAGACAATAGTGTCTATGCCCGTAGGCACCTGTCGGAAACTAGAGGGCATAGCTGTGTTGGTAGAACCACTGCAGGCAGCCGAAGGAGGTGTTGATCCGCTAGTGGCCCGTTCCTTGGCAATAGTTCGCAATGGAAGAGTACCACTTCGATGTGTAAACACTCAGGACCAGAGTGTGGACCTGACCCCAGGGAGGCAGCTGGCTAACATCTATGTGACTCCGGAGGAAGTAAGGAAAGTAACTCCAATGCAGCTGAAGCCGACTGAAAGGGATGAGTGGACCGTAACTGTGTCCATGGGAGAAGATGAGGAACCCACCTCTGAATGGAATGGCCGTGCAATTCGAGAACAGATGAAGATGGATGCAAGTTCATGTTCTCTGGAATGTGTGCAGAAGGTAGATGAACTGTTGTGGGAGAACCGAGCCGCCTTTTCACGGTATGCTGAAGATTTTGGATGTACCACAGGGATCTACCATGAGATTCCCACAGGAGACACCCCTCCAATTAGAGAGCGCTACCGACAAATTCCTCCACAGTTGTATCAGGAAGTAAAAGAACTGTTAGCTAAGATGCTACAGGGTGGGATCATCCAAGAAAGCCAGAGTCCCTGGGCAGCTCCTGTGGTGTTAGTAAGAAAAAAAGATGGGTCCATCCGATTTTGCGTAGACTATCGGAAGTTAAACGCTTGCACCGTACGAGATTCCTACCCCTTGCCACGGATTGAGGAGTCCCTCTCAGCGCTGGGGAGAGCCCGGTACTTCTCCTCACTAGATCTGGCTAGTGGGTATTGGCAGGTGCCGATGGCCACAAAAGACAAGGAGAAGACGGCATTCATCTTGCCCATGGGACTATACGAATTTAACCGGATGCCCTTCGGGTTGACAAATGCACCCGGAACGTTTCAGCGGTTGATGGAGAAATGTCTCGGTGACTTCAACTTTGAGTTCACTCTCATCTACTTGGATGACATTATAGTGTATTCTGCGACCTTTGAAGACCATCTCCACCAGTTGGGGCAAGTATTTCGAAGATTGCGGGAACATGGGCTCAAATTGAAACCCAGTAAATGTCGGTTGTTCCAATCTGAAATTGATTACTTGGGTCACCGCGTATCAGGAGAAGGGGTGAGACCATCAAGAGACAAGATAGCGGCTGTTCAAGATTGGCCAATACCGACTACCCTGCGAGAAGTGAGGGCGTTCCTTGGAGTAGCCGGTTACTATCGACGGTTTATTAATGATTTCGCCAAGGTAGCAGCACCACTTAATGCTCTCCTACGAGGCACATCCGGTGGTCCAAAGAACCGGTCCGTGAAGTGGGGACCTGAACAGGAACAAGCCTTCCAGGCATTAAAGGATGCACTGACAACAGCCCCAATCTTGGCATATGCTGATTACCACTTGCCGTTCCAGCTGTATACGGATGCAAGCCTGTATGGTCTTGGAGCAGTGCTTTCCCAGCTTCAGGATGGCCAGGAGAGGGTCATAGCGTACGGCAGCCGGTCTTTGAGAGATTCTGAAAGAAACCCCGAGAATTATAGTTCATTTAAGTTGGAGCTGTTGGCACTGGTATGGGCCATGACCGAGAAATTCTCTGAATATTTGACCGGTGCTGAAGTTTTAGTACTGACTGACAACAACCCACTAGCTCACCTGGAAAATGCCAAGCTCGGGGCGTTAGAGCAGAGGTGGATAGCCCGAATGACTAAGTTCAATTACCGCATTAAGTATCGGTCCAAGACAGAGAACCAGAATGCTGACGGGCTTTCTAGGGTAACCGCCCAGACCCCCACAGTAGACGTGGATCATGAGTTGGAGCATGTGGAGGTGCCCGACTTCAGCAGATTTTCACAGGCCTTGACCGCCACTAATCAGTTTGAGATGGAGGGGACTGAAATGGCTCCTTTCTTTGGTCCCTCACGACAGGAATGGGCACAGATACAACAGACCCATGAGGGGCTGGCACAGATGATCAAGTGTGTTGAGAAAGGCCAGAAGCCCTGTAGAGAGGAAAGAGAACGACTGACACGTGAGATATTATCTGTTCTGAGTCAGTGGGAAAAGTTGGAGATGAAAAATGGAGTGCTATGCCGAAAGGTCTATTTACCTTCTGAGATCGACATTCGATACCAAATTGTGGTGCCTAGTGAACTGGCTCGCTCGTTGGCAGTTGAGGCTCATAATAAGAATGGACATTTTGGTCATGAGAAGACCTTTCGTTGGTTACAGCGACTGATTTACTGCCCTGGTCTTCGTCAAATGGTCGAAGAAGTATGCCGCAGCTGTCGAACTTGTGAGATCCATAAGGCAATAGAACAGAGAGCTCCCCTGCAAACCATCGTGACCCAGGAACCTTTAGAAATCGTCATGATAGACTATCTAATGGTGGGCCCATCCAATAGCGGACACCAGTATTGCCTCGTAATGGTGGATCACTTCACCAAATTTGCGGTGGTAACCGCCACCAAGGACCAGACAGCTGAGTCAGCAGCTCGTGCTCTGTGCCAAGATTTCATTCGAGTATATGGGTGCCCTAAACGCATCCACTCCGACCAGGGTGCCTGCTTTGAGGGACACGTAATGAAAGAAGTTCAACGTATCTACGGGATAAAGAAGTCGCACACGACTCCATACCACCCTCAGGGAAATGGGGCCTGTGAAAGATTCAACAGAACTCTGCTACAGATGCTGCGGACTCTGGAGGAAGACAAGAAGTTACAGTGGCCTCAGTTCTTGTCTGAAATGGTGTGGGCCTATAACAATCAGGTCCATTCTACAACGGGGTACTCTCCTTATACACTTCTCTTTGGGCGGTCTGGGCGAAGTGTAGGAGAATTACAGTTGGATGATGTGGATGGGTTCCCTCCGAGGGATCCAACCTCTTGGGTGCGGGCGCACCGGCAGAGACTTGAGACGATCCATCGATTGGTGCGGCAGCGCCTGCAAGAACATCCCCATCCTGATAAGACCCCAGTGCAAGAAGCACCATTGCAACCAGGCGACCTGTTGCTAGTTCGTGTCAAGAAACCCCAAGGGAAATTGGAAAGCCGATGGGAGGCTTTGCCGTATCGTGTTGTTGGCCGCAAGTATGCGAATGGGCCAGTGTACCAGGTCCAGAAAGAAGGAACTGATTGTGTTCGAGTACTTCACCGAAATATGTTGCGCCTGTGTCATTCTGAAGGGACAAATCATGATGGGCCTGCCAATGTGAATGAGCTCCCACAGTCAGAGAATGGAGGTGCGGAATGGGCCTCCGACGAGGAGGATGATTGTTGGCCGATCCCTGCTCCTGGGGATGTTCCACCTGTGACTACTGTATCTCCGGCCTCTGCCCCCTCTGGTGCGGAATCCACTGGTCCTTCTCAGCCCATAGCTGCAGCACCCCATAATATACCACCGGTCCTCAGACGGACCACTAGGCCAAATGCTGGTATTCCCCCTGTTCGGTATGCGCAGGATGAGTTTGTTTGGCCTACCATACATCGGTATACTACCACCCTGTGCATAAAAGTACAACCCTCTGGATATACAGTCATAGGCAGGGACTGCCAATCTTAAAGTGGGGGGGAATATGTAAGAGACAGCCAATGTTGTCCTAAGCTTTATTTGTCTGTATAAACTGTTAATGTTGAGTGTATTTCTGTGATTCTGTTCCTTTAAGACAACAGCCATTGTAATTGTGACATGATGCTGGAGTGACTTCCCCCCCCCTTTTATGTCAGCTTGCCTATGCTGCAGACAGAATGTGAACAGAGAAGCAGGAAGTAACGAGACAGAGAGCAGCAGCCATCTTAGCAAGTGTTGTATTGAACTGGTGTGGAGATTTTTCTGTACAGCTAAGCTGTATCTTGGTCCAGAGACAAACAGAGTGTAAAGAGACAACAGGACTAGTGAGTCCACGTGAAAGGAACTGTGCTCAGTGGCTGATCAGTGAGACTGACATTGTGACTGTGTATATGGATACCACAGATAGAGACTCGCAGTGCTGTTGATGTACTGGACAGTAACTTCTAAACCCCGGCTTAAATCCCAGCTCAGTGTATGGATTCGGCAGGACTGTCAGTGTGCTGAGTGGAATCTGCTGTTGGATTACATTGCATTCATTGGGTTTCCCTGTTAAAGAGGACTTCATTTCTCCCAAGATCCTGATAACCGTGAGGAGAGGACGTTTCGCTATAAAAGAAAGGAACGACTTTGGGCCCCACCGCGCGCTTCTACAGACTGTAAGCGGTCCACCTGGACCACTGGGGAAAAGGGGGTGCACCCAAATGTGATGTCAGAGTCAGTTAGGGATAGTTTTGAGTATATTGTTCATTCAGTGTCCATACTGCAGAATTGGACAGAGTAAAAGTAGAAACCATTGCAGAATTTGCCTTGAAATTGTTCATGCTATATTGTATATTTTGCTTGTCTTTATCCCTGTCATTTTACCTTCAAATAGCCTTTATTAACTTATAGTAAATATATATTCTTTTCTTGAACTACCGCGTGTGCGTTCATTTCTGGTTGCGGAGACCAAACCACCTGCCTTGCTCTCGGTTCACACATGCTCACTCCCTACTCCCCACTGTAAGCAGCAAACATAGAAAGGGAGAGCAGGCAGATACATCATGGGAAATGTAGTTTGTCCACAGATTCACTGAATGTAAATTACAGTGATACAAGGAGCAGCAAGTCAAGTAAAGCCAACCAAAGGGTGAACAAAGGAACAGTGAGTATTTAGCACTGCAGTGAATGTATTTGCAGATAATTTTTGGAAGCTGGAGAACCTTTAAGTTTTTCTGGCTGGCAACTAACTGAATTAACAGTCCCTCCACAAAGGTTTTGTGCGTTTCCCAGATAAGTGGGTCACGAGTGCCAGACATAGCACTTAGTCTTAAAGAATTCAACCAATTTTTCTTCTAAAGAGGTGACATGAGCCTGTGAGTCTAATAAGGTTTCATTTACCTTCCAGATCCATTCCTTAGGCTGCAACTGAAGGTGAGTGAGGGATACTGAAAAAGGGGCATGATCTGATACGGTGATACTGTCGATTTGAGGTGTGGTTGTGAGAGGGAGGAGTGTCAAGGATAAGAGAATATAATCTCTTATTGGAATAAAATGAATAATCCTTAGTTGAGGGTTTGTTGTGTCTCCAGACATCAACCAACTGTAGGTCTTGTAAAGATGACAACAGTCATCTCAGGTATGGGTAAGGAACGTGGGATCTTCCCATGGAGGAATCAAGAAGAGGATTTAGCACCAGATTTTGGTCACCACCCAGGACAATGGGACCTTCAGTGAAAAGGTTTAGGCAATCTAGGGTAGCAATTAGTCATGATTCTTGTCTTCATTAGGGACATATATATTTGCTAACGTAATTGGTGATAAGAAGATGGTGTCCTTCAGAAATAGAGTCCTTCTCTCTCCATCTGAGTTCTGTTGAAGGCAGCAAAACGGGATGGTGTTTTGTGTAGCAACAGAAATACCCTTCAAAGCTTAAGTCGAATGAGCGTTATGGAACCACTGGGTGAAATGTTTCTCTTCTGGGCTCGACATATGCAAGTGTTTCAAATGAATCTCCTGCTGCATCAGGATACCTGTGTAGCAAGGTGTCTTCTGTTGCCGAGAGCATCCAGGATGGTATTGAGATGAATGTACAGTAGGGACCGGACATTTTCCAAGTCCTCTTGAGAGTTTCAGGGAGAGTGCCAGTTGTCCATACCTTAGGTAAGCCTTTGATACAGATGTTTCTTCCTGTGGCTCATGTTCTCCTGGTCTTCTATTAGCATCAAGGACTTGCTCAGACACAAGAGGGGGGATTTATAAAGACTGGCGTTTCCTAGGCAGTCTCAATGAAGTCTCTAACTGGCACCAGAATTGACATATAAGAAAGTCACGAACTGGTGTAAATTTCATGTATAACTCACGATAGTTTTCTGTTCTGAGTTATATTACCCAGCCTGCCTTGCCCTCTGTTCCACTCCACCCACTTTCTAAAATAGTGGTGAGCACAGCACAAATGAACAATATAGCACATCTGTGGTACAAGAAAGGGACATGTACCAAAGATGTACCACCATACCACCCATATACAACAGAAAACTGGCACAGATGGGTTAATAAATCCTCCCCAATGTGGCAATTCTGAGTTGATTTTTATAATCAGAGTCCATGAGCCGATGTGTTTGCTCAATTAGGATGTTGCCCATTGAGACAAAAAGAGGGTTGTTGGTGTATAGGTAGACATCCCATTATAAAGGAGCAAACAAGACAACTAATAACTGCTTACAATTGTCCATGCTAAGATGTATTTTGGATAAGACATCAATTTTTATTTTACTTATTTGAAAGAGAATAATATATGTAAGATTTATTTACCATTTAGAGACTGAAAATATCCAGCCCATATACAGTAGAATGGAGATTTGACACATCAAGTAGGGTTAGTTACAAATTTTCCAAAAATCTTATGCTCAGGGTTGGGGTTCGACGTTCACAAATCACTATTATACTCTGGTGATCTCATCACACCCCAGAGTATAATAAATGGAGGCTCAGAGGAGGGGCACAAAATAATAAATTCTGATAGTCTCCTTCCCTCACCTCTCCTGGGCTGCCTTGATTTTTCAGCTCTCCATTAGGGTCATGTTTGGTCATCTTCCAGTCTCTTTTGGCCTCCTGATTGATGTTATGGGACTCAGAGCACCGCTGCAGCTTCTTATGGGCCTCGGGTGACATGTGGAGAGCGTCATCGCTTCTGTGAAAGTATTGTTATTTTGACGCATTCCATGGGACTAATAAGGCCCAATCACAGACTTCACCCAGGAGGCTGAAGATGACCAACGACCACCATGATGGAGCGTCAGATGCCAAAAGGGAGCCCAGCTGATAAAGTAGAGATCCAGTCTACAGATCAGTATGAAGATAAACACACACAAAATAATCTGTTTAATTGTATAAATGCAAATAAGATATTTGTATTTGAAACCTTTATTACTTGCAGTGGTATGTCCCTTCCAAATGGTGAACACCACAACAGTACACAATGGAGGGAATTTATTGACCCGTCTATGCTAGTTTTCTTTGGTGCATGGCCCTTTCTTGTACCAAGGATGTCCCACATGGCTCATTCTGGGCTTCTGTGGGCAGAGCTATGCAGAGAGCAAGGATGGCCGGATGTCTCAGCCCGACAAATTTATTATAACTCCCTCCAGAAATCTGGTGTGAGTTAGGCTGCTTTCACACTAGCTTTCCGTTTTCCAGACTACAAAACCCTAGACGTTGTATAGCCTAGTGTATTTTCATAAAAAAATGGATGTTGTCTTCTTTAGTTTTCAGCTATCACCTAACAATGTATCTGAAAAAATGGACAGCACACGGATGAGTCTAGTTTATTGGATTGAAAATTGGATTGAATACAATGTACAGTAGACTTAACCATCTAGACAATCCGTTGAATCAATAGGGTGAAAAAAAGTTGACTCTTCCAGAAAACTAGATAAACCATTTCCTTCCTCACATTCCTAAAAAGTTTTCAAAAATAACCTTTTATCTCTTTATTTCTGAGAGTGTCGGTTTTTGGAGTAAAAAACTTCAGAGTAATACAATGTGAAGTCAGATGGATTTACCCATCTACAGTAGATATTCCATTAAATCAATAGTGGTGGAAAAAAGGTGACTCTTCCAGAAAAATAATTAAACTATTTTCTTTCTAATATTCATAAAAAGTTTGCGAGAAGCATTTTTGATCTCTTTATTTCTGAGGGCGTAGATCATTGGGTTGAACATTGGAGTGAATACAATGTACAGCAGGGATCTTATTTTGTTGACATTGGATGAATATTTTTTTGGATTACTATAAACAGTAATAATAGTCAAGAAGTAGGTGCATACGACCAGAAGGTGGGCGCTACAGGTGGAGAATGTCTTCTGCCTGCCTTGGGTTGAAGGAATTCGGAGGATGGTGAGGATAATACAAGTGTATGAAGAAATAATTAGCACAAATGGAAGGAGGACCACAAAGATTGATGACACCAGGGTTTCTGTTTTAATAGCAGAAGTATCTGAGCAAGAAAGAGCCAAAATGGGGGCAAGGTCACAAAAAAAATGATCAATTTCAAAAGGTCCACAGAAATATAACTGATACATAAGAGCAACTGGGATAAGTGTTACTGTGAAACTTAACACCCAACATGTAAGCAGAAGAAGTTTTTGGAGATTGCTGCCCATAATACGAGTGTAAGTGAAAGGATTGCATATAGCCAAGTATCGGTCATAGGACATCAATGTGAGAAGGAAACATTCTGTACTGCCAAGTGTCCCATAAAAGTAAAACTGGGCAAAGCATTCGTCCAAAGAGATTCTTTGTTTCTCCTTTAGTAGGATGGAGAGCAGATTCGGGACAACATTTGTAGTAAACATCATGTCAGAGAAGGAAAGGTTAGACATAAAAATGTACATAGGTGAATGGAGGTTCTTATAGGTCCAGACTAGGACAATGATGAGAAGATTCCCGACCATGGTGATGGTGTATACAATAAGAAAGAGGATGAAGAGCTGAGCTTTAAAGTAGCGATGGACTTGAAAGCCCAGAAGAAAAAACTCCTTGACCACCGAATTATTCATCATTCATAATTTCTTGGATAAAAAAAAATGTTATATTAAATCCAATGAAGAGGATGATTATTGTTTAATTATGTAGAACCGTCTATGGAGATGACATGGTATTAAAAACACATCAGCAAAAACATTTTAGCTTACAATTGAATGGATTGCTTGGGTTCAAAAAATTACTCTAACAGAAGTAAAAATAAATAAATAAATAAATGACTCAAATTTTCATGCACTCCAGCACCTATGATTCAATGGTCCCCATTGGTGGGAGGATTGCATGGTCAAGACGAAGGCAGTCACACCTCAGGTGTACAAGGCATAAGAAAGTAGTAAGTGTGTCAGTGCACACAAAAAAATATACAGGAGTACTCTACGAGCACTATTCTAAGGCTAGGTTCACACCTGCAAAAAACATTCAGGTTAATTACATTATAGTCAGTGGGGTCGCTTGGGCTCTGTTTAGTGTCTGTAGCAGAACAGATTAGTTTTTTTGTTCTTCTGCTACATTAGAAGATCAGAAGAATGCAAATAACTACACAGGTGTGACCCTCGCGTTGCATAAACATCTGATCCCGATTATTTTGAACTGCTTTACTGCCATATTTACTGCTCATATAAACTGAAGGATCTTTATGATCTTTGCATTGCCTTTAGTTAGGCTACTTTTAGAAAACCCTTTAATTTTATGAAAGTACAAAAACATTGCCAAAGGATGTAGATAAATGGGGAGCTCTGTCCATAGACGCTGGCGTCTGTGCTGGTTTCATCTGCCTCTATAGGTCATCTCTAATTTTAGATTTTTATAAATTTTCTCAACAAAACATAAAGGCATAATGCTATATACTGTATACAGACCACACAGCAGCTGAAATAATGCCACTGGGGCAAAAAGGAAATCCTGTACCCCAGCCCTATAATGTCAATAGCTCAAGGAGAGTGTTAAGGAGATGGGGCAAACAAGTACCACGTCTTCATGTCTCACAAAAGGGGGCTCCTTATAATTTTTCTATGGGTTATATTATATTAAAGGGAGTTTACCACCATCAAAATAACTTCTAAACCCCTTATATACTATTGTAGGGGCAGCTAGAGGTCCCGATAATAGTGAACATTTAGGCTAAGGCTCCACTTTGAGGAAATGCAGCACAATAAAATGTTGAGTTTTACAGTCCCTGCAAAGTGAATGAGATTCTGGTTAATCACATCGACATATTGCAGAAAAAAAATGTTGCAGAAAAGTTGTGTATTCAAAAACTAAAAATGTCAATTATACCTATGGAAACGCTCATGATTTCCCTATAGGTTTAAAGATGAGGCCCCATGTTGCAGAAATGCAGCTTTTTTTGTTGCAGATTTTGTTGCAGTTTTTTGAGCCAAAACCAAGAGTGGCTACAAAAGGAATGGAAAATATAAAGGAAGTTCTTATACTTCTCCCTTCTGCTCAATCCACTCCTGGCTTTAGCTCAAAAAACAGCAAAAAAGCTGCAAAAAACAAAACAAAAACATTTTCTGCAATGTTTATTTTCTTGGCAGCAAGATTTTACTTTAACACAAAAAACGTATGTTCACTATGTCACTAACCACCCTATAATAATACTGAAAGGGATTGTCTTGACAAGAAAATGACCTATTTATTTACTTGTTTATTTATTTATTTTAATCAAGCTTTATGTTAAACCTATTGTTAAAGAATTGTTGGTAAGTTTTTAAAAATCACGCAGTTCTGACTCTGGCCACTAGGCCAAACAATATGCAGAGAATTCCTGATTTATGTAGGAGATCTTTGCGGCAGCCATCTCACTAACTGCACACTGATGATTGCAGCTATCATGTACATATAGATAAGACACTGAATTTACCGGTCACAGCTTATCTGCCCCCTCTGTACAATAACCTCTTCCCAGGTCACAGAGCATGCCTAAAAATTTCTCCAATAGTAGTCAATAGGATCTGCTCCAGACCATTACATCTATTGCCCTTGCTCCATCTCCCAGAAACTGGAAGCCACAGACTATGTTAGACCTGGAGTTGGAATTGCATGATTTTAAGATTTTTTTTTTTAAATATTAATAACATGGAAAATTAACAACATCACCAAAAATTCTTAAAAAATATGTTTCACATAGAAATGAGTATTAGCCAATGGGCCATTTCCTGGTGATACATTGTGTTTCAGGGGTTTAGTGGTTGTTTCCATGTTGGTGGACTCTCTTTAGCGTATACTTGACAAGTTACAAGAGACATTGACAATAATCTCCAATGGTCTTTTCTGCCACTAATTTTTAGCTACCAAAATGACAAATGATATAAAAGAAGAAGAGACAATAATTGGTCTTTTTTTTTTAATAAATATCTAACACAGTCCTGAAAATGAGATGTTACCTGGGCACATCATTATATGGAAGTGAATACACTTACCATTTCAGACAGGATCTTCCATGTTGTGACTGGCAGGAGGTCTAGGTACAGAGGTCGCCTCTCATTCCGGCCCCGAGATCTGGATGATCGGAGCTTTATATCTCCTTCCAATATCATCACATAAATATATTGTAATGGGAATCACAACTAGAGACACCTCTGGGGAATAATCCGCAACTCTATAATACAGTCGGGGATAAAGATCTTTGGGGCATTTTACATTTAATTTTTGGATATAGATTTTATAAATAAGAAAAATTATTAACCTTTACATCACTACCCTGTAGTCTGGATCTATTGTAGCCGTGGAAGAAAACAAAAAGTTATTGTTCTTGTCATTGCCTCAGAGCCTGTTCACATTGACTCACAAATGCCAATCCTGAAAATAACAAATTGATCGTCTTTCATTTGTGTTGGTCATTTACAGGGGTCAAAGCAAAGAACAAAGGAAATTGTTTGCATTGGCAATTTACTAAGGTTGAAGCAAAGAACAACATGGGGTCTGAAGAGACCCCCGAGTATAATAACAGTAGTTTCGTTTCAGCCGTGTTTGGTCTGATCGAAACTGTTGGGTGAGGACTCGGGTTGCCGTGCCAGGGAAATAAGTCTCGCGTGCCGCTCTTGGCATGCATGCCGACCCCTGGCTTATACCATAGTGTATGACACTGTCAGGCCTCCTAAAAGCTTCTCTGTCCAATTTCTAGCAGTGGATACAAAACACTACACACTATACATTAGTATAACCATAAACTGTACTGACACGCACTTTTACGCATTTTAGCATTGAAAAGGCTCCAAAATTACTCTTTTTTGGGGGAAATGTGATTGACTGTGGTATTCAGACACACATGGCAGTTATATTGCAAAAAACAATGGTTTTATAGAAAAATTAGTCTGCTTTGATGGCTTGTAAGTGCTACAGGCTTGTTTTTGGGAGCCAAGTTGAACAGTCATGAGGAATTGGCTTTTCAAAAAAAAAAAAAAACAAAAAAAAAAAAAAAACATAAAAAATAACTGGCACATAACAAATTTGTTATCAATATAAAAAAAGGGTTAAAAAGTGATCCCAGAAATTATAGGCCGGTATGTTTGAATTTTGTGGTGGATATTGTAAGTATGTGAGCCAGAGGGCGCTGTTGAGCGACCCAGGCCAGGCCAGAAAAGGCTCTCAGCCATGCCTTTGGGTGGTGGCACGTAACTCCAGAAGGGCTGAAGAGTCCTGCAGGAAGCAGGAAGTGGTGGACCAGCTAGGACAGAGAGAGAGGCTCTGTCCCAGAAGGGCTGGGGTCCACGGAGGACTGTTGCTGGAGCTGAGCAACAGTCAGGACAGTTAGGGGCTCAAGGAGTGAGTTAGGCCCTAACTGTGGCCTAGGTTTTTTGTTGTTTTGCTGTGTTGCAGTTAAGCTGAATAAAGCCACTTTTATTTACACTTGGACCGTCTGAAAGCTATCTTTCCGGCGCCCAGTACCATGAACCACCGCTGTCCGGACCAGGAGAAGCCGCCATTTTGAGTCTAATTCCCCAAAATTGTCACAGTATGATATTTGAGGGTTTTCTAAGAGATGCTATCCTGGAGAATCTCAATGACCCACAGGGGTCAGTATTGGAGTGTTATAGGTTGAACTTGATAGACCTGTGTCTTCATTCATCCTCATCTACTATGGTACTGTGTTTCTCGGTTACTTCCACCTATAACCCCCTTTTAGATCTTTGTTGTGGGGAGACTATCAGGTCGCTACCTCTTGGAGTAGTCCCGTTGTGAGTGGCAGCTGACCAAGGGATTGTAAACAAGCCAAAGGATCAGGAAGGGAAACTCAGATTCACAAGTCAAGGACAGGCAGAGGTCATACATGGAAAAAATAGCAGAATGGCATCAGCCTGGTCATTACAAGTACTTCTATTACAGGCAGCACTAGGCAGCCTGTAATAGAAGTATAGTGATTTCACAATACACAGCAATAAATTAGCATTACAGTGTATGGTATTAGTGATCAGACCCCCTAGGGAGTTTAAAAATAACAGTTTAAAAAAAAAAAGTTTAAAAAAATATTTAAAAAAAATCACCCCATTTCCCTAGAATACAAATAAAATAAATAAACAAAGTAGAACATTAGAGATGAGCGAATCGAAGCTGACGAAGTGGAATTCATTCCGAATTTCAGGAAATATTCGATTCACATCGAATCCGGATTTCCTCTCGCTTCGTGGTAACAAATCACATTTTTTTTAAATGGCTGCTGAACAATTTAGGACATGGGGCAAGGAACTCTGGGAACGCAGGACCACCCACAATGCCATGCATACAGCTAATCAGCAGCCAGCCACCCCTGTAATGTCACAACCCCTTCCCGAGTGCCCACAGCATTGGGAGCGGCTGTTAGCTGTCAGTTACAGCTAACACCCTACTCCATAACCGATTGAGAGTTTTAACACCTTGGATGCCGTGGTCAAACTTGACCACAGAATCAAAAGGCTTCCGCCATTTTGCTGCCCATCCCGGTTCTCTGCAGCCAGGAAATAGCTGTTTTTTTTAACGTGATTCGCCGCGATTTAATTCGGATTAAATAAAATCGTGTCGGAAAATTCGGCGAAGTTGCCGAATCAACTTTTTGAAAATGTCACTCATCTCTATAAAACATAAACACAATAGGTATCCCAACATCTAAAAATGTCCACAAAAATGTTTTTTTTCAAAGTTTGGATTTTTATAAAGCCTTAAAGTAAACTAAAACTATATACATTTGGCATTGCCGTAATCATGCCAAGCCACAGAATATTGCATGTCAATTTGGCCACAAAATAAATGCCATAAAAAATAAACCCATAATAAAAGTGGTACAAGCACAGTTTTTCTGTACTTCCACCCCATTCTAATTTTTTTTTCCAGCTTCCCAGTACATTGCATGGAATATTAATCCTTTACCGACATCCACCATAATAGTACAGTGGATGTTGGGTATTTAAATATGGCGCCCACTCAGGAGCTGAGTGGCCACCATAACCGCCGGGTCTCCACTGTACTATACATACTATGTTAACCCCCTTTTTCCCGGCACCATTTTTCCAGCAGTGCATGAGCGAGATCCAGGCCCAGCAATATTTTTCCATGAAGACTCCCAGGCTTGTCTGGCATAGACTTTTATTACAGGCTGCTGTATGCATTGTATTAGTGATCAGACTCTCTGGGCAGGGGCATAAATATCAGGGTAGCTGCGGTAGCGGCTGCCACAGGGCCCGGGACATTAGGGGGCCTGGAGTCCTGTGGCAGCCGCTACCGCGAACCCCACAAACCAGTGCCATAACGGCAGGGTACGGGGCCCGCGGCCAGCTGGAGATGGCTGGGCCCCGGACCACTATGATAGGGGTCGGGAAAAGCCTGGTTCCCCGACCGCTATGCATACTGTTATTGGAAAGGGTCCCTGGCATATTGCATGCCCCTTTCCAATAGATGGGAGCCAAGGGGAGGTGACTGAAAACAATAAATACATATTCTCACCTCTCCTGGGCACAAGGATCTCTCCGGCGCTCTTCCGTAATGTGACTGAGGCCTGTGATTAGGCCCCAGCGGTCACATGGGGCGCAGCCACGTAATGACGTCAGTGCGCCCCCATGTGACCACTGAGGCCCAATCACAGGCCTCAGCAGCGACGTCGGAAGAGGGCCTGAAGACACTGAAGACGGCAGGATGGAGCGAGGATGCCAAGGAAAGGTAAGGCAAGGTGAGTATGAATGTTTGTTATTTTTAATCACCTTCCCTGGGCCTCCGATTATTATACTCTGGGGTCTGAGGAGACCCCAAAGTATAATAATAGCACCGGAACGTGGGGGGCTGTTGGGAGCTTATAATACTGTGTGGGGGCCACTGTGGTGCATATACTAATGGGTGGGGGCCACTGTGGATCATATACTACTGGTTGGGGGACACTGTGGGTAGCATATTATACTGTGTGTGGGGGGAGAAATGTAGAGCATATAATGCTGTATGGGGGCCACTATGGAGCATATAATGCTGCGTGGGGGCCACTGTTGAGCACATGATACTATCTGGGGCCACTGTTGAGCATATTTTACTGTTTGGGGACCCGTAATCGGTTGGGAGGGGGCCATGTCAAATGTTCGCCTTGGGGCCCAGCCATTCCTAGTTACGCCACTGCCTTTGGGGTCTACAAATTACAGTTAAAAAATAACTTAAAATTTGAATCACCCCCCATTGCCCCAGAACATATATATAAAAGTACATAAATAAAGTGAAACACATACAGTCATGGCCAAAAGTTTTGAGAATGACACAAATATTATATTTTCACATGATCTGCTGCTCTCTGGTTTTTATGTGTGTTTGTCAGATGTTTTTATCACATACAGAAATATAATTGCATTCATATTATGAGTAACAGAAGCTTATATTGACAGTTAGAATGAGTTAATGCAGCAAGTCAATATTTGCAGTGTTGACCCTTCTTCTTCAGGACCTCTGCAATTCTCCCTGGCATGCTCTCAATCAACTTCTGGACCAAATCCTGACTGATAGCAGTCCATTCTTGCAGAATCAATGCTTTAATTTTGTCTGAATTTGTTGGTTTTTGTTTGTCCACCCGTCTCTTGATGATTGACCACAAGTTCTCAATGGGATTAAGATCTGGGGAGTTTCCAGGCCATGGACCCAAAATCTCTATGTTTTGTTCCCTGAGCCATTTAGTTATCACCTTTGCTTTATGGCAAGGTGCTCCATCATGCTGGAAAAGGCATTGTTGAGCGCCAAACTGCTCTTGGACAGTTGGGAGAAGTTGCTCTTGGAGGACATTCTGGTACCATTCTTTATTCATGGCTGTGTTTTTAGGCAAGACTGTGAGAGAGCCGATTCCCTTGGCTGAGAAGCAACCCCACACATGAATGGTTTCAGGATGCTTTACAGTTGGCATGAGACAAGACTGGTGGTAGCGCTCACCTCTTCTTCTCCGAATAAGCTGTTTTCCAGATGTTCCAAACAATCGAAAAGGGGATTCATCAGAGAAAATGACTTTCCCCCAGTCCTCAGCAGTCCACTCCCTGTACCTTTTGCAAAATATCAGTCTGTCCCTGATGTTTTTTCTGGAGAGAAGTGGCTTCTTTGCTGCCCTCCTTGAGACCAGGCCTTGCTCCAAGAGTCTCCGCCTCACAGTGCGTGCAGATGCACTCACACCTGCCTGCTGCCATTCCTCAGCAAGCTCTGCACTGCTGGTAGCCCGATCCCGCAGCTGAAACACTTTTAAGAGACGGTCCTGCCGCTTGCTGGTCTTTCTTGGGCGCCCTGGAGCCTTTTTGGCACCAATGGAACCTCTCTCCTTGAAGTTCTTGATGATGCGATAGATTGTTGACTGAGGTGCAATCTTTCTAGCTGCAATACTCTTCCCAGTTAGGCCATTTTTGTGCAGTGCAATGATGACTGCACGTGTTTCTTTAGAGATAACCATGGTTAACAGAAGAGAAACAATGATGGCAAGCACCAGCCTCCTTTTAAAGTGTCCAGTGGTGTCATTCTTACTTAATCATGACAGATTGATCTCCAGCCCTGTCCTCATCAACACCCACACCTGTGTTAATGGAGCAATCACTGAAACGATGTTAGGTGGTCCTTTTAAGGCAGGCCTGCAATGATGTTGAAATGTGTTTTGGGGGATAAAGTTCATTTTCTAGGCAAATATTGACTTTGCAAGTAATTGCTGTTAAGCTGATCACTCTTTATAACATTCTGGAGTATATGCAAATTGCCATTAGAAAAACTGAAGCAGTAGACTTTGTAAAAATTAATATTTGTATCATTCTCAAAACTTTTGGCCATGACTGTACACATTAGGTTTTCCTGTGTCCGAAAACACACAGGGTTAAAATGTAAAATTAAATTACGGTTTTAATCAGCCGACTATTAGCATAATCTGTGCAGCAGACTAGTGATGTGGCCGGAGACTAGAACTTGGCCCCGGCATCCAGCTGATTCAGGATGAACACACCTCCTGGAATCTGATTGGCTGCTAGATGTCAATATTGACCCACAACATGTGCTCTTTAGATAAACAATAGTGTGATCATATGGTTGAAAGTGAGTGTGATTACATCCCTAACGAGAGAAAGCTGTGTTTACATAACTTGCTGCCAATTTTGAGTACCATGTGTGTAACTTTTGCAGGAAATGTGTATTTTTGGGTTTTTAAGGATGCTAAAATATCAATTAATATCTGTTTACACCAGACACAGTATTATTCTTTTAAAATTATTGTGCATGATTGTTTTAAAGTGTTTTTTTTTTTTTTTAACCTAATATTTAAATTTGGAACAACCCCATAGAATACAGGTGCACTGTGAACGTCACAGAAAGTCATGCAAATACAGTTTTTCTCCAATTCCACCCTATTCTAATTTTTTTTCCAGCTTCCCAGTACATCATACAGAATATTAAATGGTACCACTATGAAATACAATTTGTTCCTCAAAAATTAAGCCCTCATATGGCTCTGTGAACAGAAAAATAAAAATAGCTATGGCTTTTGGAAGGAGGGAAATAAAAAACAAAAAAATTGAAAATAAAAAAAATTGCTATGGTGGGAAGGGGTTAATGATGGTTTAATAAAAATTGGATTCTAAGAGCTAGATTAAGTAATTCTCTTTTCCATTAAAACTTTTTATATACAGTATTTACCTCTTCTCCCCCATCCCGAAGCCTCTTCAGTTCCGGGCACGTCCACACACAGTGTCCTTACGCTGGCTATGACCGATTGTGTGAGAACTACCGAGGCGACTATTACACTAAGTAACACAAATTTTGTTCCCAGCTTTTAAATGTTATATTCCAATTGCTTATGTTTAAAACAAATTAAAAATTGCTTACATTCATCATAAACTTCGCTTTTGTGACCATGGCAACGAAAATTATGCATTTTTACTATAGAAACAGACGATTTTGCATCTTCTCATTTATACAGTCAGACTAAGAACACTATATGCATTGCAAATTTACACAGATTACCAAAAACTGTTCAGAAGTGTGCGGTTTTCCGAGATTTACGACTATACTGCAAATCAGTTTCACGAATCAATCCCCAAATATAGTCGCCCATCATGTTTTCGTTATATTGTCCTTGGTAACGGCGTTCAAAGTTCATAATGTCCTGGAGAAAGCGCTCGCCTTGCTCCTCTGAATAAGCTCCCATGTTCTCTTTGAACTTATCAAGATGAGCATCAAGGATATGGATTTTGAGTGACATCCTGCAGCCCATTGCAGCATAGTTCTTTATCTGAGTCTGAACCAGTTGTACATAGTTTTCATCTTTATGATTGCCTAGGAAGCCGCGAACCACTGCGACAAAGCTGTTCCAAGCTGCTCTCTCCTTCCTATTCAGCTTATTGGGAAATTCACTGCACTCTATGATCTTCTTGATTTGTGGTCCGACAAAGACACCAGCTTTGATCTTTGCTTCAGACAGCTTAGGTAAATGATCTTGGAGGTAATTGAAAGCTCTCGACTCCTTATCTAGAGCCCTGACAAATTGCTTTATGAGCCCCAACTTGATGTGTAGTGGTGGCATCAGCACCTTGCGTGGGTCCACCAGTGGCTCCCACTTTACATTGTTCTTCCCTACAGTGAACTCTGTCCGCTGAGGCCAGTCCCGCCTTTGGTAGTGCGCTTCAGTATCCCGGCTGTCCCAAAGGCAAATAAAGCAAGGATACTTAGTAAAACCACCTTGGAGGCCCATCAGGAATGACACCATTTTGAAATCTCCGATAACTTCCCAGCCGTACTCATCATACTTCGAGGCACCTAGCAACATCTTGACACTGGTGTATTCCTCTTTCAGGTGCACCGAGTGAGCTACAGGAAGAGACGGATACTTGTTCCCATTGTGAAGCAGCACGGCTTTGAAGCTCTTGCATGAGCTGTCTATGAAGAGGCGCCACTCATTCGGGTTACAGGTGATACCTATAGCCTCGAATAGACCGGCCACATTGTTGCAGAAGCACAGTCCATCTTGATGACTGAAGAAGATGGAAAAAACTTGGTGACGCTTCCTCTGATCTGTGATTTGGACGCTTTCATCTAATAAGTTCCATTGCTTGAACCTTGATGTCAGAAGCTCAGCGTTGGACTTGGTGAGACCAAGTTCTCTGATCAGATCGTTGAGGTCTTTTTGGTTAGGGTAGTATGGCTTCCGCTCCTTATCTGCATAAGAAGAGAAATCGTGATCTTCAACGTCTTCCTCGATGTCTGACCTGCTGCTTTCTATTGAAGGTGGTGTAGCTCTTTCTGGAGGTGTTGGTACAGGAAGTTCAGGGCAGTGTTGTACTGGGGCAATAGATGACGGAAAATCAGGATACGTTACAGGCGGTACATTTTTGCCAGTGCGATGTTTGGAAGGGTCCACCATGCAGAAGTAGCAATTTGTTGAGTGATCAGTCGGTTCACGACAAATTCTTGGGATAGCAAAATGCATGGCTCTCTTCTCTCCCCTGTACCAACCTAATAATTATTAGCCATTAGTCAAACATATAAGGGTCAATTTAAAAATAAGAAAAAACTCACGTCGAAATGCAGTTTCTTTTATGCCAAGGGAACTGTTCTCAGTAGTTCTGTGACATCACAGGCAGAAGCTATCAGCTGTCATACATGTGACTACAAACATTACAAAAATACACTCATTGACAAAAAAAAGACCCAGATAGAAATGTCTGATTGCTGCAAAACTCAAGATGCATTTATGTCTCAAATGTGCACAAACATGGTCTGAATAGATACTGGGTCTGCCACAAGAGGGTGTAAAAGTGCTTCTTCCACTGTTCTGTAAAAAGGCACTCAGAGGCTACTTTAGGGTGGTGTACCTTTATCTGAGAGATTATTGACTGCTATACATGTTTCTACACACATTCAAAGACATTTTGCCCAGTTGATAGACTTTGAGAGTGGGTATTACATACCCCTGTCTCTACCTGGACCATTACGAGATGCTTAGCAAGAGAAATTTTGGTATCCTGTCATTAACAGCTAGTCACTATCACCTAGTCAACTAGTCACCTTCTCGTGAACGAGAAACTTGGACTTCTACGGACTGGAACTGTATTGTCTTTAGCAATGAATTCAGATTCTGTTTGGGATCTGATGATGGTCAGGTTGGAGTATGGAGGCCTCGTGGTGAGTGTTTCAATCCTGCTTTTGTTGTGGAACGAGACACCGCCCCCTGCTGGTGTGATGCCCATTGGAGACATTGCATATGACAGTCAGCCACCACTAATAGCAATATGAGTGACTACTATAGCGCAGCAATATGTTCAGGACATCCTACCGCCACATATGTTGCCTCTCTTGGCAGGAAGGACAATTGGCAATTTTTTCTTTTTGGGACGCCAGCTTCGGCAACCTGTGAGTGTGCAGGATCCACAGGCCCAGCTGCAACATCTGTGGGCAAAGGTGCCACAGAATATCATATGGAACCTGTATACCTCCATGCCCAACTGAATCTCATTTTATATTCATGCTAGAGGCGGCCAACAGGGTCCTAGAGCCTCTGCTCAATTGTACAGTTTTTCCCAATAACTTTCTGCTTTGACAATACTAATACTGTAATCACTTCCATATATCATCATTGCATTCACACCAACAAAGCTTCATTCCATCCCAACAACTTCTTCTTGGTGCGCCATTATTTTTGGCATTGAGTGCATACATTATAGCTTTGTATTTATTTTTGCACTGTAATAAACCAATAGATAACTGTATGCTATGGAACACCACAGAAAAAAGATATTGATATAAATGTGGTCTATTTTGATACATTATTAAACTTAGCACTACTATATATTTGTACATTTATGAATGTGTTCATTGACAGCTTTATTAATATCTTTATTCCTCAGACTGTATATAATGGGGTTGATCAGTGGAGTAAACACAGTATATAGCAGGGAGAGGATCTTAGTGATGGTCGATGATTGTCCTTTGGTTGGGACAACATAAACACTGAATATAGTCCAATAGAATATGGAGACCACAATGAGGTGGGAGCTACAGGTGGAGAAGGCTTTCTGTCTACTCATATTGGATGGCATCCTTAAAATGGAGACTATAATATTCCCATAACATACTAGGATTATTATGACCGGGGTCATAAGTAGTGGAATACTCATTACATAGTTTTGTAGTTGTACAATAAAGGTATCAGAACAAGCAATTTCTAGTAATGGAATAAGGTCACAGAAAATATGGTCAATGACATTTGGTCCACAAAATGTTAACGTTGATGGCGTGTAGATGTTAATGAACG
The DNA here is from genome assembly GCA_947044405.1 of Leptodactylus fallax. Classification (NCBI taxonomy): domain Eukaryota; kingdom Metazoa; phylum Chordata; class Amphibia; order Anura; family Leptodactylidae; genus Leptodactylus; species Leptodactylus fallax. The sequence continues at coordinate 509,609 of CAMRHE010000671.1, forward strand.
CAATTAAAAAGCCCAGAGACCAGCAGGTGGCGGCCAATTTCACACAATAGACCTTAGTCATTATAGAAGTATAATGGAGAGGATTACAGATGGCCACATATCTGTCATAAGACATCACTGTGAGTAGAAGAAATTCAAAAACTTCTGCGGCACAGCAGAAATAAAGCTGAGTCATACAACCAATAAAAGTAATGGCCGCCCCATTATACAGGAGGATGTGGAGCATGTTGGGGACAATATCTGTGATCAACAAGATGTCACTGATGGACAGTTGTGAGATGAAGAAGTACATTGGCGTGTGGAGGTTCTTGCTGGTGGACACCAGGGTGATGATCAGGAGGTTCCCACATATTGTTACACCAAAAACAACGAGGAGAGAACAGAACAGAACATATGATAATTCCCGGCTGGCTTGAAATCCGAGGAGGAAAAACTCAGTGACCACAGTCAGATTTTTTGTCTACAAGATACTGTATAAAGATCAAATTAAGTGAAGAGATAACAAAGCTGAGATCAATGAATTTATAATGAACTTAAAAATGGAGCTTTCCACACCTCCATCAACTCCAACCCTTTGTATCCTTCGTAGATGCATAGCCATTGATTCCAGCTCAGTTGGAATAGTCTCTCTAGCATATTCTCTCTTAGCTGAAGCCTGCTCATCTGACAGCAGAGAGCAAAGTTGTGCTGAAACTAAAAGAAATGATTGCTTATGCCTGACAAGGGAGGCAGAATGTTTTAGAAGTCCAGACATATCAAATATGAAGATAAAATCATTATCCTTTCAGCAGGTATATAAATTATGGTGGTTCTGAAGGTTATCAGTCCGAGTGTTTGGGGTCAGAGTAACGTCTATGTTCCCCAACCATTATCCTGTAAGCGGATAGTTATACAACATGAATTATGACATATATGGCTTTGAAGCAATAATGTTCTATTCTGCCATATACAGAGTTCCCGTTGCTGGGTCTGCGACGTCAATCCTTCTTCATTTAGGTTGCCTGACCTGAAACTTCACACAAAAGCATTTCGGTTCAGTGCATTGACCTGTGAAGGAGTTTTATATCTACAATTGAATTGACATCCTGGACATGATTAGTTACCTTCATCCTGGGAAGTGTAATGTGACTTGAATTAACACACACAGTAGACATACTCAGAAAACAAGGCAGAATGACCTACAATGAACGACAACACAATAGGATATATGTATAACTTATAACAATACCATTGTCTTATGGGCAGAACAGCCTTCCTTTGACCAAATAAGTGTTTTCGCTCTCTTTCTCTCTAACGTCTCTGCCGTTTCGGGTCTCGGCGCCGCCCTCCGCTCGCACGCTGTGGCGAAGGAGGCGTCTTCAATTTAGTTCTTTGGGTAAGCTTCTTGATGCTCAGTCTGAACATGGTCCTAGTTCTCTTGCTGTGTAAAGCCACACCCTTGTAATTAGGAACATTTCTCTCTGGACTGCATAGAGTTAATCTCTTCCTGGCCTGAGAGATTGACAGCCTGTGTACCTATCAGGTGTGGGGCTGGTCCCAGACTTTCTATAAACAGGTTGTCAGCCCTCACATGGTCGCCGGTTATTTCACTTGTGTTTTGCCTGCTCTCCTTATTATATTCCTTGCTATTCTGTTACCTGTTTCTCTGACCCTTTGGCTTCCCACTTTGACTATTCTCTTGGATCTCGATTCTGTGCTGCATTGCTCGATTGTTACTGACCCCTTGGCTAGCTGACCTCCCTTTGTTGTTGTGCGTCTTTTCTGCGTTCTATGTGATCACTTATTATAAGGAGGGACTGTCGACGTGGTTGCTGGCTGTCACCTAGGACAGATCGGGCAAGTTAGCCAGGGACAGTGGGGGGATTCAGCTTAGGGTCCACTGTCTCGTTGTGCCCCTCCCCCCTAGTTTTCCAGCAGCTTCTGGGGAATCGCTCCTCTAGTGATTCCCTTACAGAATAACCGGCCCATACATTCTGCCATTGCTTCCATAGGGTCAGCATGGATCCTATTCAGGGCCTTGCAGCCAAGTTGGAAGGTTTGGCAGTCCTGGTAGTTGAGCTTGCTAAATAGGTTCAGACCCTTACTGAGGCTGCTGCAGCATCCCCGCCTGTTTCTTCCCCTTTTAAGGTGAAGATGTTACCCCTGGATCGTTTTTCAGGGGATCATGAAAAATTTGAGACTTTCCGGGAGTCCTGTCGCCTGTATTTTCATATTAATCCACATGCATCCCAGGCCCAAATGGTGGGAGTAGTTATATCCCTCCTACAGGGGGATCCACAAGCTTGGGCCCTTAAACTCCCTCCAGGGGCTGAGGAGTGGACTGACTTTGAAAAATTTTTTTTTGTCTTTGGGGTCTATATATGCTGAGCCAGACCACATTGGTCTTGCGGAATCGCAACTCCTCACCATGCGGCAGGGCAAACGCTCTGCTGAGGAATATTGCGCAGAATTCCGCAAGTGCAGCGTGACTGCAGGTTGGTGTGAGTCAGCTCTAAAGGCCCACTTTAAACAAGGCCTGTGTGACCGTGTTAAGGAGCTCTGGGTTGGTCACCCAGATCCTCCCACTCTTGAGCAGGCCATGACTTTGGCTGTCCGTATTGACCGTAGGATCCGGGAAAATGTTAAAGAGAGAATAGGGTCTGCTTCTTCCAAGTTTTCTTTCTCTCCCTCACTCTCTCCTGAGAAACCTGTTATTTCTCCCATGACTCCTGGTGAGGAACCTATGCAACTGGGAATTATGGATGCCAAGACGCGACGAGAGCATCGTCTCAGGAACAACCTCTGCCTGTACTGTGGTGCTTCCGGTCATTTTATCAGTGACTGCTCGATCAGACCTCGCAGACCATCAGAAAAACTTCAGTGTCTGAGTGGTAATCAGAAGAACCACTCAGGCAACCAGGTATTTGCCAGTAATATCAATAAGATGATGTTATCTGTGTCTCTGTCCTCTGGGGACAGATCTGTTTCTGGCCAGGCCTTAGTTGACTCTGGGTCTGAGGCAAACTTTGTCACATTCTTGTTTGTCTCAGCTTTAGGCATTGAGCTTTTGCCACTTGACACTCCTCTGGCGGTTACTGGAGCGGATTTTGCCCCACTGGCCAGGGGTAAGGTCCGATGCAAGACCCCCTTAATCACGTTGAAAGTGGGTTCAGCTCATTCAGAGGTCATGAGCTTTTTTGTTATGGAGCATCTGTCTTCTGATATTATTTTGGGGCTCCCCTGGTTGAACCTCCATAACCCTATTTTTGATTGGGGTAAAAGGGAGTTGGTAAAATGGGGAGATCAGTGCTCATCCCACTGTATTGTTTTGCACACCTTAAATTGTGTTACTGAGGAGACTGTCTCGGCTGCAAAAGGTGGGAAATGCCAGGTGAATAAAAAAAAGTTTGCCTGGCCCACCAGTGTCTGTGGTTGTGCACAAAGACCCTGAATTGAAGGCAGAGAAAATACTGGGTCCTACTAAAACTGGTTTATCTGGTGAGGGTCCGGTGGCCCCTCATAAAGGGGGGGGGTACTGTAACGTCTCTGCCGTTTCGGGTCTCGGCGCCGCCCTCCGCTCGCAAGCTGTGGCGAAGGAGGCGTCTTCAATTTTGTTCTTTGGGTAAGCTTCTTGATGCTCAGTCTGAACATGGTCCTAGTTCTCTTGCTGTGTAAAGCCACACCCTTGTAATTAGGAACATTTCTCTCTGGACTGCATAGAGTTAATCTCTTCCTGGCCTGAGAGATTGACAGCCTGTGTACCTATCAGGTGTGGGGCTGGTCCCAGACTTTCTATAAACAGGTTGTCAGCCCTCACATGGCTGCCGGTTATTTCACTTGTGTTTTGCCTGCTCTCCTTATTATATTCCTTGCTATTCTGTTACCTGTTTCTCTGACCCTTTGGCTTCCCACTTTGACTATTCTCTTGGATCTCGATTCTGTGCTGCTTTGCTCGTTTGTTACTGACCCCTTGGCTAGCTGACCTCCCTTTGTTGTTGAGCGTCTTGTCTGCGTTCTATGTGATCACTTATTATAAGGAGGGACTGTCAACGTGGTTGCTGGCTGTCACCTAGGACAGATCGGGCAAGTTAGCCAGGGACAGTGGGGGAATTCAGCTTAGGGTCCACTGTCTCGTTGTGCCCCTCCCCCCCTAGTTGTCCAGCAGCTTCTGGGGAATCGCTCCTCTAGTGATTCCCTTACATTCTCTCTATCAGATATACATATGCCTATTGCTGTAAGAATGTATTCATGTCTATAATAGATATTGATACAGATAATGGAATACAAAAACAAAGATGATTCAATACACAAAATCCACAAAAAACACAATGAACACCCAATACTAACAAACAATAATTAAGTTGAAACATCTGAAAGATCAGAATCACAAAATTAACAAGAAAAAGGATTAAAACCAAACATCCAGCTGGAGGGGCCCCTTGGGTCTTCGCTGCCAGTGTTTTCCTATACGCTTATGTCAATGTACTTACATTTGTTGCTCTCATATTTCTAAGTAAATCACCTAATGTGGAAAGAAAAGAATTTGCTTTCTCTGGAATTATCCTCGATTCCCTTATGAGAATATTCCAGGACGTATGAATACATGAATACAATGTTACACACATATGTTACAGCTTATTGTGTATGTGTGATATGATACTGAGTAACAGAATAGATGGAAGTAACATATGTATGAAACATAGATCATAATAAGACTAGCTGTATATATACACAGTGGAGACAAGGGGCCACGTCATTGTCTCCTGAGTATCTGGTGATCAGGTCCATTGAGGAAAATAAAAGCAGAAATGTTGACAATTATTGGTTTTTCCCTCGGGATCATGAAAATTAAGCTGTAATGTAGCAAGAACAATAAAACTGTAATAAGTCATCAAGACACAGGATCCTATGGGGAGTCTATCTACAGTATTGTGCAAATATTGTAAAAATGCTTTGAGAAATAGAAGGGTTAGTAGCTTATTTTGTCAATTAACAAAAAGAAGTAAATGACAAAAAGAAAAATGTAAATCCCATCAATATTTGGTGTGACCTTTGCCCTTTGGAGGAGGAGTCCTGGAAGTGATGATCCGGCCCCCACAGATATAGCCCTGATCTCAACATCATCGAGTCTGTCTGGGATGACATGAAGAGACAGACGGATTGGAACAAGCCTACATCCACAGAAGATCTGTGCTTAGTTCTCCCAGATGGCGGCGGGAACAACCTCCCTGCCCAGTCCTGCCAAACACTGTCTGCAAATACCGAGAAGAATTGGAGGAAGACAAAGGGCAAAGATCACACCAAATATTGATCAGATTTACATTTCTCTTTTCTTCCTGCATTTTGCTAATTGATACAAATAAGTATATGTTAATGGTCAGACTCCCACCATAGCAGGTATAGTAGCTGCTATGGAGCCCATGGCATTAGTAGGACCACCCGGCCCTTTGTAGGGCTGATATTCACTTGCCCATGTTTTTGCAAATGGTCATCTCCACTTCAATCTTCAGTGCATCCCACACATTACATCCCAGTGCTGAACAATGTCCTGATGTCACAGCCTGATGTTGTTCAGCATTGGGAAGTAATATGTAGCAACAAGATGGCGCCAAAGTAAATGTGACTATGGACAGAACTGGAAAAGTGAATATCAGCCATTACCTGATGGAATCCAGTAGGTAGAGGCCTAATATGTTACTCTGTGGGGGGCATATATAAAGGGGCAATATACTATGTGGGGGGCAGCAAATGGGACAATTACTGTGTGGGGAAGAATATTGTATATTAGCCAATAAAGGAGGTTATATACTATTTGTAGGCCAATAAATGGTCAATACACTATGTGAGGGCCTATAAATGGGGGCAATATATTGTGTGTGGTCCAGGAAAGTGGGCATTATACTGTGTGTGGGCCAGTAAAATAGACATTCTACTCTGTAGGGTCCAATAAAGTAAGTGATATACTAGATGGGTGGGGGTTAGTAAAGGTGTCATAATATCATGTGAGAGCTAGTAAAGGGGTGTTAAACCTTGTGGGGGTCAGTAAAGGGGGCATTATACTATGTGAAGGCCAGTTAAGGAAGCTTTATACTGTGTGGGGACCAGTAAAGGGACATTATAGACTGTGGGTCCCAGTGAAGGGAACATTATACCATGTGGGGGCCTGTAAAGTGGGATTAGAGGGCATTATAATATGTATGGGCCAGTAAAGGGGTTGAAGGGTGTTATGCTGTAGGGGGTCCAGTAAAGCCCTGTATCTACAACTTCTGATTTCTTGAGGGGCGGAGGGGCAGGTGATCGGTGGTGTAATTTATGATTTCCAGGGGGGTGTCAAAGTTTGCTATGGGGCCAGTCTGTCCTATTTACATTCCTGCTGTATGTCATATGCATCAAAGCCCTATAGGTTCTTTTGTGCTATATGAAGTCGGTGCTCATCTGTAACCTCACTGCTGGACAATTGCTCCAAAAGCCCAAAACTGCAAAACCTCCCGTCCTGGGTGTTTAACCCTTCAGATGCTATGGGAAATAGGGACTGAATAGCTCATGAGAAATGGGGCTTTTTCCATTAGGCATCGTCTAGTGAAGGCTGCCTGTAGCACATGCTTAGTATTACCTAATAGACTGTCTGTCCGTTTCAGATGGACATCATAATACATTGTATTGGATATTATATAAGCAATCAAAAAATCATAGGGGGGGGGGTAAAAAAAATAATGTGAAAATAAGAAATAAGGTTTTATATTAAAAAGTTACAAAACATGAACATGCTGTGGGCATAATGCCCAGACCAATTCAGATTTACTCCAGAAAAAAGCTCAGGAGTATGACTCTATGTGTGCTGCCACATCCATAGAGTAAAACTCCAAATGAAATCATCTTTGAGAGATCAACTGGAATTTCAAGAATGTTTATCTTAGTAATTGACCCCCAATTGGTCCAGGTACAGCATGTGTTGGAATAAGGGAGACAGAGACATTGAGATACAGATGTAGCAGAGGTAACCCAAACTTCTGAAATTGGTTAAAGTACCGCAGCGTCATATCTTATCACTGAAGACAACAAAAACCAAGGAAAGTGAGACCCGGGAGCAGCCACAATGTGCGGCTCTTCATCATACTATAATACCCTACCCATTACTTGTCTCCTGGGAGGGCTGGTCACATTGCAATTGTTTAAAGACATCCCCGGCCATCCATAGTTGTATATGATATCACACAAGATCTGCAGAATTTTGCTTCAGTTTTCAATTTTTTTCTTGGTTATGAATGAGGAACGTTTTGGTTTTTTGTTTGTTTTTTTAGGTTTTTTAATTTGCTTTTTTTTTTCTTTTGGCTGGAGTTTAAGTGCATATTTATATCTGTGAATATAAAGTGTATGATATGATAGGGCATTGTCTATATTGTTAGATATCCAGAGGTGAACAGCTAGAAGAGACCTGACAAAAAAAGGAGCTGACACATGGTGACACCTAAGGGGATGGTGGCAAGTGATGTAGAGAAGGAGGAGGAGAGTAGGGGACATGGAATAGAAGGATATATTACACAAGATCAGCCCCTTATACCGTAGGTCACCCTTTCATGAAAAAAATTCTTCCCTTCTTAGATTTCATTTGAACAGGTCAATTTACATTCCTAGACATTAAAAGTGCAAGACTAAGAAGGAAAAATCTCGGAATGGGATTAAATTGAGATAATAACCATACAGAGCATTCCAGGTTATGTAGCAAGTATTTAACCTACTTAATATTATTGTATCCAATAAAGCTTCCTCATACAGCAATGGCATGTGTAGTTGTATTACAGGATAAGACTACTTACATTAGGCTTACATGACTAGTAATACATTTCACAAATATGTATTTGCTATTAGTAGAAAACCTTACAGGTCATTGATAATTGTTACTTTGTATAGTCATTTGACAAAGGGGAGGTTCCAACTAAGTTTTCCAATGAACCCCACCTAGTCTATTACCATGAATTTTATATTCGCATGGACTGATTTATTTCAGACTAAGTAGATTCTGAACTGATTTGTCACACGCTGGGTTCGATCCAAGTATCCCAAATAGTTTTTTTTTTTCCCTGAAACAGAATAATTGTAGATTCATCTTGGATGAACTAAAAAAGTCACCGTGACATGCATTGCAATAAATTATTATTCTTTGGGATCTCTTCAGACCCCAGAGTATAGCAGGTAGAGGTCCAGAGGAGGTGACAAAAAAATAAAAAGCATTTATACTCACCTTCTCTTACCTGTTTAGGGACTCCTTGTCATCCGGCGCTCTCCTGGTGATGTCATGCATCCAGAATCACAACTAAGGCCTGTCATATGGGCAAACCAAGATCCATGACATCATGACGCTCAGCATGCCTATGTCACCACTAAGGCCCAATCACAGGTGGTGGCCCAGGTGCATGATATTATTGAGGAGACCAAAAGAGAGTGTCAGATGCTGAGAGCAAGCCCAAAAGAGGTGAAGCAAAGTGAATATAAATGTTGTTTTTTCTTATTTTTGTCACCTCCCCTGGGACTCCACATGTTATACTTTGGGTTATGAAGAGACCCCAGAATATAATAATTTCACAAAAAAATCTCAGATGCAGGGACACACACCACCTGAGCCCGAAATGAAACAAATGTTGGGAATTTCGCCCATCTCTATCCTGGACAGACCTTTTAAGTTATTTCTGACAGAAGAAAGTTTGTTTGTAATGTTACCTTCGGTAAGTACTGTGGATAGGGGATAAGTGTGCTTAGCCTGCTGTTTGTAGTGGAAGTCAAAGGCTGGTATGTCTTATTATGAATTCATGTCACAAAGCTTGGGTTGTTCAGCACAGCTTTTGCCCATGGGGATTCTGCAATAGGCAGTGGGTATCTTTTACCTACTGTTTCATGCAATGGTGGTCCTGTTGAACTTGTGACCTGCCATACCAGGGAGTATAAAACTCAAGTGTATTCATTTTCAAGTAGGGACACATGGTAATGTCATCAGCTATGAATTAAAGCAGACTCTGTGGTGATAAGCTGAATAGATCCAAGGGTGGACGTCATCTGACAAGAAACCAACAACTAGCATGGCCACTGCACTACCTATCAGAACAACTGGCCTACAAGTAGGGACATTCCTCTTACTAGAAACAAAAAGAGGCTAAAGACAAATTTTTGGTACATAACAGGGACTGATTCTCAACCTGGTCAAGTAGTGAAGTGACATCATATTATTTCTCTGCACTCTGTGGTCTTCAAAGGAGAAGATCCGAAGGAAAAAAAAAAGTTTCTACAAAAATAAACATTTGAAGAAGCAACAGAAAGATTACATGTATGTATGTATATATATATATATATATATATATATATATATATATATACATACACACGTGGACACCCTGTGCCAGATGCACCAAAGCAGCCACAGAACATAACAGAGCCTCCTCCATGTTTCACAGTAGGGACAGTGTTCTTTTCAAGATATGCTTCATTTTTCCATCTGTGAACATAGAGCTGATGTGCCTTGCCAAAAATTTCGATTTTTGTCTCATCTGTCCATAGGACATTCTCCCAGAAGCTTTGTGACTTGTCAACATGTAGTTTGCCAAATTACTTTTGTCAGATTCAAGTTATTTCTGTGACCATTGTGGGTTTTTCTTTCATTAAACGAGGGGAACCAACAATTTTGTCCATGTGTGTGTATATATATATATATATATATATATGTGTGTGTGTTTATGTTTTTTAATTACAATATTACTATTGCTAATAGTATGAGGTAGATTGGATTAAGAAAATGGGTCCAGTTTTCCATAAAGTATAAGGTGATCTTATTTTTCGGAGGAAGGTTTTAGAACAACTTGTAATTACCCATATAGGGACTTTTATATAGTAAATAGCTTTATGGAGTAAGGTATAACATGGTACTTAGAAGTTGTGAGTATGGATATATAGATATTTATAAATATAAACACTAAATATAGCCCCGTAGAATATGGAGATCACAATGAGGTGGGAGCTACAGGTGGAGAAAACTTTGTCTACTCTTATTGGATGGGATCCTTAAAATGGATGCTATAATATTCCCATAACATATTAGGATTATTATGGTTGGGGTGATAAGTGTTGGAATACTCAGTATGTACATTTGAAGGTTTACAACGAAGGTATCAGAACAAGCGATGTCTAGTAATGGCATAAGATCACAAAAATATGGTCAATAATATTTGGTCCACAAAATGTTAACGTTGATGGTGTGTAGATGTCAATGATTGCAGCAAATAAGCCAAGAGACCAGCAGGTAGTGGCCAATTTCACACAATGGGTCATTGCCATAATAGAGGTATAGCGGAAGGGATTACAGATGACCACATACCTGTCATAAGACATCACCGTGAGGAGAAAACATTCACAGACTTCTGCAACACAGCAGAAATAAAACTGAGTCAAATAGCCCAGAAAAGTAACAGTCCTCCCATTGTTCAATAGCATGTTAAGCAAGATGGAGACAATAACTGTGGTCACCAGGATGTCACTGATGGACAGTTGTGAGATGAAGAAGTGCATTGGAGTGTGGAGGTTCTTGCTGGTGGACACCAGGGTGATGATCCGGAGGTTCCCACATATTGTGACACCAAAAACAATAAGGAGAGAACAGAACAGAACATACAATAAACCCTGACTGACTCGAAATCCGAGGAGGAAAAACTCAGTGACCACAGTCAGATTGTTCTCCTACAAGAAATATGGATACAATTAAATAACGTTATAGCAGAGCTAATATCAATGTATTTCTAACAAATTTAATTAATTCTTTGTTAATTAATTGTATCATTAGATTGAATAAATAGAATGGTCGGATTATACACAATTCATCAAGCTAATATAATCATGGCGTGGCCTTATTATAATTAAGTGGTTGGGTATTGTAGGACTAGATCTATCATGGCTCAGTGATAAAATGTATTCTCTACCCTAGACAATCTATTTGTTAGAGAGGTGCATTGACAACAGATTGATCAAAGCCCCCTCCCCTTCCTAAAACCCCATCGATATGTTGTAATCTTTACCTTACCTGGCAGAAAGGGCTGAATTTCTCTGCAGGGACACCAAGGGGATGTCCAGGATTTGGAGAAATCTCAGGGGTGGCCTGGGTGAGTGTAAAATAAGAAAACATATACTTACCTGTCCTTGGTCCTCATGGTCCCCTTTTCATCATGTGACACGGATTGAGCTCTGGAAGCCATGATGCTTTCATGACTGTTGAGATCAAGCATTGCCTCTGCGGTCACTGGTAAGGAACTGGTGACATCAATAACATACATCTCTAATTCCTTACCAGGAACCGTTTGGTGATTACTCTCAACAATCGTGAAAGTCTCATGGCTACCGATGCTGCACACAACGGAAAGGAGACTGGTAGAGCCAAGGACAGTCTTTTATACCTGGTTGCCCCTAAGGTTGCTCCAACTCTTCGACAACCCCTTTAAACAGGAAATCCACTCTATTAACTCCTTAATAGGGTATAATAAAGTGGGTTTCCTAAATTATCCAACATCTATAGTGATGAGAATAGATGCTGGTCTATTACATTCTCTAACATCAAGGTTAGTGATCTGGTGTCAATAAAGCAACCTAATACTCCATAGGACACCACATTTGTTTTCTCCCATTGTCTTTACTAATCAGTTCATCTTATAGTCCCCAAAAAGATACAATGTTAAACTGAAGGACTCCATAAAGCAGTAACTTGAAGCCTCTGGTGCTTGATGCAACATATTAGTCTATTGTCTGCTTATATGACAGAGCAGTCCTTATCCGAAGAATGAGAGCTGCCCCTGCACCCACTATAGCTATACCTGTTAGATACATGTCTATGCCTATGTTTAAGAGAATGTAATCATGTCTGTAAGAGATATACACAAGTAATGGAATAAAGAAGATTAAATACACAAAAAAACCACAAAATCCAATGAACACATAAAAAATATAATTATCCACATAACATCCTCAGAGTTAGCTGGAGGGGCCCGTTGGTGTTTTGTGCCAGTGTTATCCTACACTCGTATGTCAATGTACTTACATGTTCTGCTCTCATATTTCTACATAAGTCACCTAAAGTGGATAAGAATGAATTTGCCTTCTCTGGAATTATCCTTGATCTCCTTATGAGAATATTCCAGAAGGCTCATGAATACAATGTCACACACACATATGATACAGCTTATTTTGTATGTGATACATAGTAGCAGAGCGGATGGACATTACATATACATGTAATATGGATCATAATAAACCTAGCTGTATATATACACAATATACAGTCAGTGGAGACAAGGGGCCACGTCATTGTCTCCTGAGTGTCTGATGATCAAGTCCATTGAGGAACATAGAAATAGAAATGTTGACAATTATTGATTTGTCCCTCCGTATCATGAAAAATAACCTGTAATGTTGCGAGCTGAATCCAATTGTAATTAATCATAGTAGCACAGGATTATATGTTGGGTTTGTAGCTGGATCTATTATACTACATTGTAGGGCTCTCCTATTAAGTAACAGCCGGCTCCAATCCAACTCCTGTATAACTGATATCAGAATCTGTGGGGTGTCTTGAACCCACTACAGGGCCTAATTCTACGTCAAACCCTGTGAGGTCTCCAGGACTGTGTGAAGTGGGTGTCCAGCTAATGCCCAAGATTAGAAAAACTGATCATTGACCATTTAATCCAATAAATGCGACTGTCAATAGTGCCTATGGCATTAAATCGCTCCAGAGGGAGAAGACTTTCTTTTTTAGACATCAGTACCCCTGCAAATGTGACAACAGGGAGCCAATGCTGTTACACGGCAGATGGGAGGACTAGTGAAGGCTCCCTGGGCTGCCTGTAGTACATACTGATTGCCAACAGCATAGCCTAATAGATCGCTTCTTAGTTTCAGAAAGACATCATAATACATTGCTCTGCATAAGTTGTGCAATGTATTATGCATGCAAACAAAAGACTGGAAATGCAAGACCCCGAGAGGGACTTAAATAAATTGTGTGAAAAATGAAATCAATTTTATTAAAAGAAATACAGTGGCAGGCAAAAGTTTGGACACCCCTGGTCAAAATGACTATTATTGTGAACAGTTAAGCCAGTTGAAGATAAAATGATCTTCCAAAGACATAACATTACAGATGACACATTCCCAATGTATTTTCTGGAAAAAAATAAAATTATTTTCATATGTTACATTTTCAAAATAATAAAAAATGAAAATGGCCGATGCAAAAGTTTGGGCACCCTGCATGGCTAGTACCTAGTAGCACCCCGTTTGGCAAGTATCACAGCTTGTAAACACTTTTTGTAGCCAGCCAAGAGTCTTTCAGTTCTTGTTTGAGGGATTTCCATCCATTCATTCTTGGAAAAGTCTTTCAGTTCTGTGAGATTTCTGGCTTGTCTTCCATGCACTGCTCTTTGGAGGTCTAGCCACAGATTTTCAATGATGTTCAGATCAGGGGACTGTGAGGGCCATGGTAAAACCTTCAGCTTGTGCTTTTTTAGGTAACCTATAATGGATTTCAACGTGTGTTTAGGATCCTTATCCATTTGTAGAAGCCACCCTCTTCCTCCTCCTCCTCATCCTCCTCTTTTCAATTTCAGCTTTTTACAGATGGTGTTATGTTTGCTTCAAGAATTTTCTGAAATTTCATTAAATCCATTCTTCCCTCTACCCTTGAAATGTTCCCCGTGCCATTGGCTGCAGCACAACCCCAAAGCATGATTGATACACCCCCATGCTTAATGGTTGGAGAGATGTTATTTTCCTGAAATTCTATAAGTGTTATCACAACTCCATAGTCTGATAAATCTTCCTGAAGGTCTTTTGCAGTTAAGTAGGGGTTCTGATTTGCCACTCTGGTAATCCTACAAGCAGCTGTCTCTGAAATTTTTCTTGGTCTTCCAGACCTTATCTTGACCTCCACTATTCCTGGTAACTTCCATTTCTTAATTACATTGATAACTGAGAAAAGGGCAACTTGAATATGCTTTGCTATCTTATTATAGTCTTCTCCTGCTTTGTGGGCCTCCACCACTTTCATTTTCCGAGTGCTAGGCAGATGCTTAGAAGAACCCATGGCTGATGCTTTTTGGCACAAGGTTAGAGGAGGCTGGGGATTTATAAAGCTGTAAAATTTGTATTACTTGGCCTTTCCTAATAATGATAGTGAACAAGCCATAACCCTAACTGGTTAATGAAGGTCTGAGACCTTGCTAAAAGTTATCTGAGCACACAAATCTACAAGGGTTTCCAAACTTTTGCAAGGTACTCCTTTCCCTTTCACTCTAAAATTGGACTCAAACATAATAATACACTGATATTGCTTAAAATTATAGACAAGTGAATTTAATCATGAACTTTATGCCTTTTAAAGATCATTTCATCTTCAACTTGCTTAACTGTTCACAAAAACAGTCATTTTGTCCAGGGGTGTCCAAACTTTTGTATGCCACTGTAGTTAGAAAATAATAAAACATTAAACTCTCATCACTAAATGTTTTGTAAATGTAAATTTTGTAAGTAACACAGAATACATGGTAATATATGGATACTGCTGGTTGGAAAGTGGACTGTACTCAGGTTTTCCTGGCACTCCTGGTGACAGTGGATCCTGGGGTAATAATGAAGAGTAGATTTAGTCTGTTTTCTGGCTGACACTACAATAGTAATAGATGCTTACTAATATATTAACCCCTTCCCACTGCAGTCATTTTTATTTTTGTCTTCTTTCCTTCCAAAAGCCATATTTCTTCATTTTTTTCCATTCACAAAGCCATGTGCGGGCTTAATTTATGCAGGAAAAATTGTACTTCATAATGGTACCATTTAATACTCTGTGCAATGTACTGGGAAGTTTGAAATAAAATTCAGAATGGGATGGAATTGGAAAAAAAAACTGTGTTTATGCGACTTTCTTACAGGTTTATTTTTATGACATACATGCACCTTGCACCCAAAATGACATAACACCTGTATTCTTTTGAGCTGGGTGTCTCTAGTAGGTTTTTATCTAATATGGCTCATGCCCATCATAGCTGAACACCTATTGCGGTGACCAGATGGAAGGTAACGCTGCAGTTGGGATTGCGGGGTGCAAACAGCGCAGACTTGTCACGGTCTCTGGGCACGAGGGCGCAGCGCTGGTGCTGTCCCACGTTACCACCACTGGTACCGGTGATGAGGGGGCTGCACAAATGTTGGTGGTGATTGTTCCCCCCGGGGCGCTTCCCCTATACTGTGCCGACTGGTGGTGTTTGGGGCGCCCTGATGATGTCGGTGCAGAGTCAGACACAGAAACGGTTGTAAAGTTGAACTTTTACTTCCATGGGTGTGGAGGCACAAATGCTTAAACAGTTTCTTCAATACAAAACAACGGGGTACGCCTGGTGACACAGCAAAGTCCTGGGGTGCAGGGTAGACTTGATGAAAGGTGTTCCTAGCCCCTTATACTTCAGTGTTACAGCCCTAAGGTGCGTCTGGGCTCCTATTTGGCTCATAGGAGGATGCCCACCATGAAGTACATAATATTCCCCACTCACGTTATGTGGTCCTGATAGCTCAGAGTTTCGGGGTGCAATAGTCAGGGTGGCAGGATATTCCACAGGTCTGGCCTTGGCCCCTGGATCCTGTGATACTGGCTATGGAGCACGTGTTCCAGAATGTTCTCTCCACAATCTCATGCTGACAAGATAATGATGCTTGACTTCCTTCAGGGCGATGGCTAGGCAGACAGGGGACAGGATCTTCTGAATAGCTGGAGTATGTCAGCTCTCCAACCTTCCTGGGCCTGTCTAGGACTTGAGATTCCTGCACTAAACTCACTGCTTTCTTCACAGGACATCACACTTATCTCCTCACCTCCTCCTCCTAACACTCCACACTTCTAACTCCTCACACGCAGGACCTTCCTGCAGGGGTGTTACCATGGGGACCCAGTGATCAGCTGACTCCTCCCCTTTTCCCAGGCGATGTCCTCCCATTGGACATTTGGTTACTATTCAATCCTATGGGAGGTGTAATGCATGTGTGAGGCTCACTAGGTGGCGCTGTGTTGTGTGAGACTCAGGACCCCCTGCTATGTCACACAGGCTATGAAGCAACAGGAAATAATACAATGCACAGAGATCACCCTCAGCCCAGCCATAGCCAGCTCTGGGATGCCACACTATTAATGCTTTTACAGATAATGATCTGAATCATTAACTGGATCATAAAGTATTCTGAAGAAATGACTGAGATCATCCCCTTGTATTTTTCAAATGTGTATTTTTTTGCAAAAATACCCTGAACCACAAATAATTTTAAGGAAAATAAAATCTCTCTAGACCCAGATTCTAAGATTAGCACTGGATGCTCCATGGACTGAGGAAGAGTTTGGGGTGGTTATGAAAGCAGATGCATCAGACAGGGCATCCAGTTACAGTGGATTATCTCTTGAATTATCAAAGATATTTGAGGATGTTTTATTAGGTAAATTTTGGATGTTTTTGATGACTATAGTTAGGTGGTTGTGTTTCTTCAGTCATTGGAGGGGGCAAATCTCTTTTTTATTTTAAATAAGGTTGAAGATCCTCTTGAATTAGGGTCATAGCATGCAATATCCATGATAAATACTGATAGTAAATTGTTGGCAGGGATACTGACTCAAGGTGGTTTTTGGCGATATTATTTATCTGGATCAGACTGGATTTATTATAAGCAAATTTAATTTGGTTCTTGGATGCAGCCAAGGCTTTTGACACAGTAAACTGAATTTTTTAATGGAATGTGTCATATTTGCTTTTTCTGTTCAAACTTTATCTTCTGTTTAAAACAATAACAAACAGGAAGATAGAAAGCGTCCATCTTGTTTTTAGTATTAAGGTGAATGGTGGTGGATGCAAACTGAGGGTGTGCCATCTGCATGTGTCCTTGTGAAAGAACAACAAACTGAAAAGTGTGAACTAAGCTTTACTCATACAGTAATGTAAGGACTGGTTAGTTGTATACATCAATACAGTCATTAATTGTAGTCTCAATAAACTTTTTTTTTAACAAACCTAAAACAAACAAAACTAAACATCTAAAAATACAATTTAAGGCTCTGTTCACATTTGCATTGTGGATTTTGTTATAAATGCAAATCACCACATAGTTTAGCTTAATCTTCTGGCAGACACCACCTTACAGAACAGATTCTGTAGACTTGCAATGGGGTCTGTTGAGTTTTATCAATTCATGCTTTTACACTGGACATTTGTTGTAATGACTCCACATGATACAGATATACACACTCACTGACTACTGTGTAACAAGGGGGAGGTACTGCAAGAGATGCACAGTGAACTGACTAATAATACTAGGATTATTGTGGTTGGGGTAATAAGTGCTGGAATACTCATTACATAGTTTTGTAGTTGAACAATGAAGATATCAGAACAAGAGATCTCTAGTAATGGAATGAGGTCACAGAAAACATGGTCAATGATATTTGGTCCACAAAATGTTAACCTTGATGATGTGTAGATGTCAATGATCACAGCAAAAAAGCCCAGAGACCAGCAGGTGGGGGCCAATTTCATACAATAGACCTTAGTCTATTATAGACTAAGTCACTAAGTCTTAGTCACTATAGAAGTATAACGGAGAGGATTACAGATGGCCACATATTTGTCATAAGACATGACAGTGAGGAAAAGACATTCCGATGTTAACGTGGCACAACAGAAATAAACTGAGTCAGGCAGGCAACGAAAGTAACAGTCGTCCCATTATTCAGTAGAACGTGGAGCAGGTTGGGGACAATGTCTGTATTCACCAAGATATTACTGATGGCCAGTTGTGAGATGAAGAAGTACATTGGAGTGTGGAGGATCTTGCTGGTGGACACCAGGGTGATGACCAGGAGATTCCCTCATATTGTGACACCAAAAACAATGAGGAGAGAACAGAACAGAACATATGATAAACCCTGACTGACTCAAAATCTGAGGAGGAAAAACTCAGTGACCACAGTTAGATTTTTTTCCCTATGAGACATAAAGATTAAATTAAGTGAAGTTATAACAGCTCATATCAATGTATTAATAGTAAACCTTTAAAATCAAGTTGGAAGACCTGGACTGGGAACATTATAAGCAAACAATGGCGCTCAGATAGTCACTGACTGGTTTTATTACAATTAGGTGTTTCGGAACTGTAGACCTAGATATATCATGAAGAAAAAAATAACAACGATCCAGTGTAGAAAAATATAAAAAAAATCCAAATTATTTCTTCCATTTAAAAGTCATAATGTAGAACAGCATAAAAGATATATCTCAAAATCCACTACCTGAAGCACTACAGCAGTGGAGCCTCTTCTGACGCATTTCGGACTGTAACACCTTCATTCCTTACTCGTAGCATAGTATATGTACTAGATAAAGCATGGCCCAGTGGTTAAATGTAATCTCTGCTTTAGGTAATCTCTGATTGTAAGAGGTTTCTTTGACAATAGGTCAATCAAAGTTCCCCCTTGTTTGGCCACCATTAATCAGTTCTGTTGTGGGTAAACCTGACAGGACCCCACAATGGAGATGAAGCATTACATAGCTCCCTTTCATATCAATGACTTGTGTATGTAATGTAGGACAGAAGAGATCCTCCAAAATGAGAGATCAGGCTTGTAACCAATGGGTGCATTAACAGTGTCTAAGGCTGTAGAATCTAAAAAGGGCCACATAACTTTTTTAAAGTTCCCAGTAAGGATTAAGGATTAAAGATTACCTTTTTTATGCTGGGCCACCAACCAAAGGACATTAAACATAAACCTGGACTGATTGGTGTTTGGTGCACAGATATTCACCAAAGTATATTGGACACTGTTAATAAGGCAAATCAAAATTAAGTAACTGCCATCACGATTAATGATACAGAGGTATTGCTGAAATGAAATATCCTGACTAAGATCTATAGCAAACCCTCAGTCGGTAAGTCAACAGAATACATAGAGTCATTTTTGGAGATCACAAGCTTTACAGGGATGCCCCACCTGTAGGGCGTACGATGGTCTCTCAGCAGTTTAGTAATGGGAGCAAATTCCTTGCACCGAAGCACCATAAATACAGGTCAGCAAATATTTTAATCTTCTTGAACTGGTCTGATAAGAGAGAGGTTTTTTTACCAGTACACAGAAACTTGTCCTTAAAGTGATAAAAATGGATACATCCTATAACATTGTGCGGTGCACAAGGTCCTTGGGTTTAGGGATGGGCAAGGTCTATCAGCAAGTTGGATCACGGAGAGTAAGGAACGAGGGCCACAAACAAGTCCATTAAATATTCCACGAATTGTTCTGGTTTAATTGTCTCTGGATTACTTTGGAAGAGTTAATTATGCCGCAGTAATCAGTCTTCCAAATCTGCATCTTTGAGTTCAAGCATCTCAGTTTCATCTTCCAGGTTATTGCTCATGTCTACTAAGCTGTTGTTGCCCTTCATAGAACTCTGCCATTTTGTTATCAATATGGGATGTCCTGTCACCGGGTAATACAGGTCCATCTCAATAAATTAGAATATCGTTGAAAAGTTTATTTCTTTCAGTCATTAAAATTAATAAAGTGACCTCCTATATTTTCTAGATTCTTTACACACAGAGTCTTCTATTTCAAGTGTTTTATTTCTGTAAATGTTGATTATGGATTACAGGTAATGAAAACCCAAATCTAAGAAAATGAGAATATTGTAAGTTCAGTGCAGTCTTGTAAATTCAGTGTCACCTGCCAAGGTTTCCTAAGCCTTTAAATGGTCCCTCAGTCTGGTTCAGTAGGACACACAATCATGGAAGACGCTGATTATGGATTGTATTACTGAATTACTGAAATGAATGAACGTTTCAAAAATATTCTAAATTATTGAGATGCACCTGTAATTTGAAAAAATGTGTCACCTGAACAACTGAAGAAACTGGGGAATGTGCCAAGGTAGATGCATATGGAATCCCTTGTGGTAAGTCACTAACAACTTGCTGGGATTGTGCATCCATGATGGGATTGTGAAGCCAGTGGCAACCAAGTTAACTGGCTTCCTTTTTACTCTGCCCATCTCAGAATGTGTACAAATGTCCCAGGATTGAGGTGGATAAATAATGTAGCAAAAATCGAGTGCTGCAAATAGTATGATCCAGTTTAAGGACCTAGTAGCAACGGAACAGTGAAAAACACGTCCTACTCCATGAGTGAGAGGCCACGACCCACCTAAAATAAAGTTTTTAAAGTAAAATGTAAGAAAACAGCTTAAAAAAATAACAAAAACAAAATATTATCACCCACCTTTTGCCATTTTATGTATAAAGATAAACAAAATAATACACATAAGTGATATTTCCAATAAAACATAGAGGAATCTATCCTGTACGGTAAACCAGTGTTGGACTGAGGTTCCTTGGGCTCACCAGATACTCTAACACTGCAGTAAACACTGTCATGGAAACAAAGAAAATTAAATAAAAATGTCTGATAAAGTTTTTAGTCACGAGATAAGATAATAAAAAAGGGAGAACAAGCTCAAAAGCAACCCATAATGGAAAAACTACAACTGGACCACAAGGTAAGAGCCCTTACTCAGCTCCATAGACTTTTTATATATAAATTTTTTTTATGAAAGTCAGAATATGAAAAAAATATTTTATATTTTATGATTTTAAAAAACAAACAAAAAACTATTAATAATTCTGGTATAGCTGGATTTGTTCTCACTCACAGAGTAAAGGTAGACATTCATTTATAACAAAAAGTGAACGCAGTAAGAATAAGATCCATAAAACCTGGGCTAGAATTACATTTTTTTAAAATTTTACACCATAGTTATTTTTCTCACTTTTTGATATATAAAAAATTAATCCCTTACATGGAAAAATAAGTAAAAGAGTGCTATGGCTCTAGGAATATGGGAAGAAGAAAACAAATGTAGGAGGAAAAAACAAATAAAACAAAAATTGGTATTGTCCTGAAAAAATAGAATCCTTATTGTATCATTGTTAGAGGAAGGCAATAATTGTACCCTCCTTCCCCCTCCCAAATCTATATCTGGTAGCTGCTGCTGTCCATATAATCATAAGACATAGTCATAGATGGACATAGATGCTCATGACTAGTCCTGCGGAGAACCACAGAGAAGACATTCTTATATAAATATGGGCTGTGGCAAATTTCAGCACATTATGATACTCAGCTCTGCTAGCCATGTGTACATTTATGAATATGTTCATTTACAGCTTTACTAATATCTTTATTCCTTAGACTGTATATAATGGGGTTGATTAGTGAAGTAAACACAGTATATAGCAGGGAGAGTATCTTAGTGATGGTCGATGATTGTCCTTTAGTTGGGACAGCATAAATACCAAATATAGTCCAGTAGAATATGGAGACCACAATGAGGTGGGAGCTACAGGTGGAGAAGGCTTTCTGTCTACTCATGTTGGATGGGATCTTTAAGATGGAGACTATAATATTGCCATAACATACTAGGATTATTATGGTTGGGGTGATAAGTGCTGGAATACTCATTACATAGTTTTGTAGTTGAACAATGAAGATATCAGAACAAGAGATCTCTAGTAATGGAATGAGGTCACAGAAAACATGGTCAATGATATTTGGTCCACAAAATGTTAACCTTGATGGTGTGTAGATGTCAATGATCGCAGCAAAAAAGCCCAGAGACCAGCAGGTGGCGGCCAATTTCACACAATAGACCTTAGTCATTATCAGGTTGTAGCGGAGAGGATTATAGATGGCCACATATCTGTCATAGGACATCACTGTGAGGAAAAGACATTCAGATGTTAATGTGGCACAACAGAAATAAAACTGACTCAGGCAGGCAACAAAAGTAACAGTCGTCCCATTATTTAGTAGAATGTGGAGCAGGTTGGGGACAATGTCTATATTCACCAAAATATTACTGACGGCCAGTTGTGAGATGAAGAAGTACATTGGCGTGTGGAGGTTCTTGCTGGTGGACACCAGGATGATGATCAGGAGATTTCCACTTATTATGACACCAAAAACAATGAGAAGAGAACAGAACAGAACATATGATAAACCCTGGCTGCCTCGAAATCCAAGGAGGAAAAACTCAGTGACCACAGTCAGATTTTTTTCCCTATGAGACATAAAGATTAAATTAAGTGAAGTTATAACATAGCTCATATCAATGTATTAATAATAAATCTTTAAAATCAAGGTGGAAGACCTGGACTGTTAACATTATAATCAAGCAATGGAGCTCAGATAGTCACTGACTGGTTTTAGTACAATTAGGTGTTTGGGAACTGTAGACCTAGATATATCGTAGAGAAAAAAATAACAACGATCCAGCGTAGAAAAATATTTAAAAAAAATTCAATTTATTTCTTCCATTTAAAAGTCATAATGTAGAACAGCATAAAAGATATATCTCAAAATCCACTACTTGAAGCACTACATCAGTGGAGCCTCTTCTGAAGCGTTTAGGACTGTAACACCTTCATTCCTTACTCGTAGCATAGTATATGTACTAGATAAAGCATGGCCCAGTGGTTAAATGTAATCTCTGCTTTAGGTAATTTCTGATTGTAAGAGGTTTCGTTGACAATAGGTCAAGCAAAGTTCCCCCTTGTTTGGCCACCATCAATCAGTTCTGTTGTGGGTAAACCTGACAGGACCTCACATTGGAGATGAAGCATTACATAGCTCCCTTTCATATCAATTAGTTGTCTATGTAATGTAGGACAGAAGAGATCCTCCAAAATGAGAGATCAGGCTTATAACCACTCTCCAATTGGACCAACAAATGACCAAACATAAACAGGGAACTCCTCTGTAAACTCAGACTTCGCTAATTGGGGGGGTATGACAATGAGTTTTAGAAATTGGAAAATCTCTTAAACGATGAGAGAACCTGCCGGACTATTATATTATATATTATATTCTCTGCTCTGAGGATCAAGAAGACAAATAACATTGAGATTAATGATTTGGTGTAAAAAGAATTATTTAATAATTAATGAATGCTACAACATTGGAATCATACGACTCTTCCATTGTCCTTGGATATTGTAGTCCCAAAAAATTTGAACCATTTGCAGGACTGAATAATACAGATAAATAATTTGAAGTTTCTGGAGCCTGGTGCAAAATATGTAACAGGATCCTCCACCTGCCCTGGCTCCTTTATAATACCACTGTCTTCTTATGTCACAGAGCAGGCTTCTTACTTAGGCCCCTACAGCTATCCCCTACATACAGCTTATTCTGTATGTGATACATAGTAACAGAGTGGATGGACATTACATATACATGTAACATAGATCATAATAAACCTAGCTGTATATATACACAATATACAGTCACAGTGGAGACAAGGGGCCACGTCATTGTCTCCTGAGTGTCTGATGATCAGTTCCATTGAGGAACAGAAAAAATAGAAATGTTGACAAGTATTGGTTTTCCCTCCGTATCATGAAAAATAACCTGTAATGTATCGAGCTGAAGAAAACTAATAAATCATCAAGACACAGGATTACATGGGGGGGTTTATTGGTTAGTCTTGTAGCTAAACGTATTAAGTTCCATCAAAAGGTGACCCTATTAGAAAATCACTGAATCCAACCAACATCCTATGTGTATTTGATGACAGTATCTGTTTTTAAAAGGAGATGCTATATGGCCAGCAGGCCGGTTCATGCCCTCAGGTGACCACAGGATTCCTGGTTACAAGATCTTTGGCATTAAAGGGGACCTGTCACCAGGTCTCTAAAGCCCAGTACCATACCTCATCTGATACACTGTCTGTCACCCTGAGCATTTTGGTTTTGTTCATCCAAATCTGTTAAGTCATTCCAAAGATATAAGCCCTTTTAGTGTTGATGCAAACTGGGATCTACTACCAATGTGGGCGATAACACCTCATGACATATAGCAGACCAAGATCCCGTCCCAAGAGAAACCACAGTATTAACACCAGGAAAGCCCTGGAAAAGAACATATGGCATCCTCCAGCACAAAGCCAACTTTGAGATAGCTCAGACACTTGGACTTGAAATACCAAAACTCAATCTCTCCTAAAACAGATGCAGGACAGCCAGGTGATACAGTCTCTATTCCATAGTCTGCTGATGACTTCCTACGGAGCTGTATGGCTTATCAGTGCATGAAGGCCTGTACCATATGGAATACATACCCCGTGCCTCGCAATGAAGGTTAGTTGGCAGGTCTTGGCAAAGCCATTACTTCTTGCGGTTGAAAAAGACAAAGATAAGACAGAGATAAGACAGTGTTTGCCACTCTGATGGGATTGTACAAGTTCTAGTTAATGCCCTTTAGGCTGAATAACACTCCACATTTCAAGTGGTTCAAGTCTCCCAGAATTGTGTCTGGGAGACTTGAACCACAAATGTTTTCCCACCTACCATAACAATAAAATCTTACCATTGATGTTAGAGGAACAAATTAGTTCTGACCCTGTTAGAAGAGCAAAGGCTGAGAAGTTCTTCTCCTTTTACTCACATCAAACTTATCAGCTGCTTGAATACTGGTTTGTCTCAGCACCACTCCTGCCCCAAGCTCCTGGAGCACACATAGGTAATATAACAGTCTCTGACCATGCCCCATGCTCTCTGACTCTCAGCCTAGAGTTGACCTCTAGGGAATGACAGTGGCATTGAATGAGTCGCTGCTGGAATGGATGGTGGGCAGGGAAACCCTCCAGATGCACCTGGACCTCTTTTTTTGCAACTAAGGCTGCTCCTCACTCCTCTCCACCTCTTCCAGGAGTGTGAGGGACTCACAAATCCTACATGAGAAGGATTTGTATCCCCCTTGGCTCTAAGCTGAAAAAACAGACACAAAAAGACATACATGCCCTTATTTCTCAAATATCCACCCTTGAATTTTCCCATAAGTTATCTAGGGTCACTGCAGTACTAACTGAACTACCCACTCTTAGGGAAAAATTCAAGTCTCTCCTTAATATTAAGTCCGCAAAATCACACCTAATATATCAACATAAAATATATGCACATGGCAACAAGGGGGGCAGAATGATGCCCACTCTCATCAAGAAGGCTAAAGACAGATCTCTTATTATTCAGATTAAGAGTTGACAGAACAACACCGTGACTGCGACCTCTGCCATAGCGAAGACTTTTAGAGATTTTTATTCTGACCTTTACAATCTTGACAATAACCCTTCACGAACGTCTGACCAAACAAGGGATGATACTATACAGGATTTCTTGGGCTCCCTCACTTTACCCTCTATTGATCCGCAAAAGGCCTCTGATCTGTTATCCCCATTTCCATCCGAGGAGATGAGATTGATTATTCTTAGTTTCCCACCTTAGAAAAGCTCAGGACCTGATGGGCTGTCTATCCCATATTATAAAAAATTCCTACCTACTCTCCTCCCCCACTTGACATCCACCTATAATTCCTTACTGAACGGCCAGAGCTGGCCCAAGCAGTCTCAAGATGCACATGTCTCTCTTATCCTGAAAGAGGAGAAGGATCCCCAAAACTGTGGCAATTCTTATTGGTTTCGTCAAGCTATCTGTGATGATTCCGCTTAAATATGGCTATAACTCAAAGATGTATTTTGATCTCTGGGTATCATATCTCCTTCTCACTTCCCTTTACTCATAATGTGCGCAGCTCTAATCCTAGGTGTATGTTGCCAGTAGTGGCAACAATGTAACAATAGGGCTTTGTATCCATCCCAGAATGGCTCCATTGAATTCCTACATAGCCCTGGGTGATGAAATACACATGCATTGTTCAGCCTGGGCTGTTGATCAGACATGGTTGATAACATATAGAAGGCATTGTGTCATTCCACTTGGTCTCATCTCCTTACAAAGAATCTTGACTTGAGTGCGTTAATCAATCAGACTTGCCGTCGCCGGTGACCTCATTCTGGGTGGTGTAATCAAGGGTATAAAAGATGAGGTAAGAGGTCAATGGGAGAGACTATGATGAGACCACTGTGAGACTACAGGAGAATACTATGATGAGACTACTAAGAGACTACTGGGATATACTATGATGAGCATGCAGGCTGAAATGCTGTGATGCTGCTACTAGGACCCTCCACTGGTTAACTCCACATGCTATGTGTGAGTGTTGGACTATAGAGCCACATCCAAGATATGTGTGGTAAAGTAATTATTTCAATTTTATTCCCTTTTTATTTATTGTACTGTATCTTGTAACTAGTAACTGTTAATGCTTGTATATACCTACATACAGTATCTGTTCTGAACTGCATGTGTTAGATGTTAATACCGACCCATTTAGGGGTTAATAAATATATAAAATTTAGAAAGCTTGTCTTGTATTTATCTTGTGAACCCAGCACTCACTGGCGGTGAGTGTGGTTTTTTATGAAAGAAGTCTCAGGTGTGGGCCAAAGCGGTGTTGGCACACTGAGGATCTTTCACACTATCCATTTTGCAACTTCTTGGAAGAAGGCTCTAGTCCTTCTCGGCATTGATGCTGAGAGGGATTTTGACAGAGTTAGTTGGACTTTATTTGGAAAATCCTATTCTCAACCATATACCAGACTAAAAGTGAATGGGACCCTCTCACCTCTATTCTATATAACAAACGGAACACAACAGGGGCTGCCCCTTGTCCCCGAGTCTTTTCATCCTGGTAGTAGAAATTGCTTGCTGCAGGGAATCAGACAGGATGACTTGAAAGCAGGACTCATGGATTCAGAGCAATTACAAGCAACTGCTTTTGCTGACGACCTATTGTTTCTCATTATTAATCTGGAGACGGGCCTCCCAGCCCTCACCTGCAGATTGGAGCATTTTGGGCTACTTATGTACCTTCAAAAGTTAATTTCAATAAGTCAGAAATCCTAAACATAACCTTGCCCCATTCTATGATTGATAGGCTGAAACCCCTCAACCCTTTTTTCATGGAGAAAGTGCCCGCTGAAATACCTTGGCATTTCAGTGCCATCTAATCTTACCAACTTCTATAGTGCAAATTATCTCACCTTACTTTCGACCGTTAAGAGACTGTAAAAGGAATATGATATTACACTAATTTCATGGATGTCAAATCATACAATGAGGCTAATACCAGAGTAACAGAATGGGATTAAAAATCACCATTTAGATATATGAAAAAAAAATCCCACACATTTATAAAAATAGAATATATTTATTGTTGCATAATAAAAATACATAGATCAGTAAATTACATAAATACATAAATTGGGGGAAAAAGGCATGTATAGAAATCAGCAATGTCCACAATCATGACGTGGTAACTAACATAGGTATAAACCACAAGATATGATACGAAGCCTGTATAGGTGAAACGCCTTTCGGTGAATGCAGTGCTCCTTGGTATGGTACTTTATACTAACTGATACTTTATTATTGTATTTAACATCGCCCTTCATATATTATCCTAATTGTAGTAGTGTTTACTCTGCATATTATTATTTGGGGCATCTTATAGTCAGTTACCCTTATGTGATCTGCTATATCTATGTACTTTATATACCACATATCTTGTGGACCTCTGGCTGGTAGGGAAAACCCTTGGGGGCAGGAAGACGAATATCCCTATGATAATGAACCCTCCACACATTTGGGAAAAACTACATCCCCAACTGGCCCCTTTCCCGTTCCGAGCGAAGTCTGCATCTTTCCTCCCTACCGTACTCCATAGTTTGGCTGCCACCCTGCAGGACCTCTGGGCTAGACTAGTTGCATCTATAATTCAGACACTCACCTCATCAAGATTTCAGATTTCGCTCTGGAAGATAACATTGGCGCTACCCGATAATACCTTTAGACCATCTAAAAATAACCTTATCATGCATTTACTCGGTCACAAAGTTTCTAATCCCCCTGAAATGGCTACAGCCTGTAACAACCACTCACGATGAATGGGTTGCCAAAACCAACCAGATCTGTAGATTTGAGGAACTCTTTAGCTGGTCTGCCAACAGCCATGGTAAATTCCTTCAGACCTGGTCTCCCTGGCTGAAGTTTTCCAGTTTGACGTAATCCCCCATAGCGCTCTTGGACACCCTCTTGTGAGCTCTCGTTGCTTCTCTGAGGCCTCCTGGGATCTATTGTACTGTGATGTGCTAGGTCAATCCCTCCTGTCATTTCTATTGCCATGTCGCCTTAGCTGAGGCATAACATTCATGTATGTCACTCTTCTGTCTGCATAACACACCTACTTAACCCAGATGGACATGTTCCCTCCCCTCCTCACCTTCCCCTCCTTACCCTATTCCTTGCTTCCCTCATCACTCTCCCCAACTACCAACCTCAAATTTCCCTCCCCATTTCCCTACTTCCTATAATCTTCCCTTCTCTTTCTCCCCTCCCTGCTCTCTCTTTCTCACCCCCCCCTTAAAATATTGAAAATCTACTCATATTTTTGTTTATCATAAGACCATTGGACATTGCAGATTCTGCAACGTCTATGCTCTCTAGCAACTGTTCGCTATTAAGTAAAAAATTGACAAAAAAAGAGAAGAGCAAAGGCTGAAGTGCCAGGAAGTGCCAACTCCAATAAGAGAATTTGGACTATCTAGAACATGTGGTGTCCAAAGAAGGAGTCTGTCCTACGGACTTGAATGTATGAGCAGGACAGCTATAGCTAGTCCCATTAATAGTAGTGAGGTACGGTCCATCCTGGAGCTCAGAATTACTATCATCGCTTCAACAAAGATATCTCTAAGGTATCCCGCACTGGATGGTCCATCTAACATGTCCTTGCTTAAGCCACAGTACCAAATAGGACAGAGTTTTGAAACTGTTGAGATATGTTCTCAGACTTCCACAGTTATAGAACGATTTGTTCCGTGCTAGGATCAACCCAAATATTCAAAATTGTTCCTTTTTATTTATTTATTTATTTTTAATATAACATTCTCTATTTATACAGTTTTGAGATTATTCACACAGTAACATTAATAATGTGAAACAGAAATGTAGACTACTGTAGAATTGCAATCAAGTTCACAAGATTAAACATCGGTGGCAGCAGGCAAAGTGGCTATAATCTTAAGATCTGCATATTCAGTAAGACCATGTGAAGCAGTACAATACAGAACATATAATATAACTCCAACAAAGCAAATAGGCCAGAACCAAGAAACCAGGAAGGGGAAGTAAGGAGAGGAGAGGGCCACGGGAGTGGTATCGGTCACAGTCTGTTAGGCCCAGGATGGAAGGAGCCAGGTGTTCTGGTGTCCTAACATAGGATCCGCATATGTCGAGAATTCCAAAAAAGAAGAGAATCAAACCTCCACCCAGGGTCACCAGGTACAGCAGTGCTGCTCATTGGCTTTATTTTTCTCAACAATTAGCTCCTCCAAAATTGCTGGGTTGGGTATGCAGTTGCAGGATCACCGTTATGGCCATGGTTAATAGAAAAGTGTGAGGGATTTATTAGTACCAGGGAGGATGGATAAGAGGAGATGGGATGGGGCATGGTCAAGAACTGTGCCAGTCACTCTAGTTATGACCTCTATGACCTTTGACCAGAAGGAATGGATTGTGGGGCACTTTTACAACACGAGATGCCTAGAAGGATCAAATGATAGGACAACCCCAAAAAATGTGAAAGATTGATGCTGCAGAGGTTTGGCATCTCCTGAATAAGTCAGATGATGTCGGATAGACAAAGGCCAGCCTCTGTGGGGTCATGTACCATTTGTATATCAGTTTTCTGGAAATCTCCAGGTGCATAACAGATTTGGATAGCCTAGTGGATAAGGTGAAGGGGTCTTGGAAAATTGAGGTATCGAGGTATCATTGGGAAAGTGGAAATCCTTCTCCCAGTGCTCCAGGCAATGTATTCAACGGGGTAATCATTTCTCAGAAAAAGCTCAAAAATAAAGTTCAATTTGCGATTTAGATGGTAAATGTTATATCTGATGGGAGAGTATGAAGTGTCATATCCATAAATATTTATAAAAATCCACAGATGGAATATCATATTGTTTGGAAATATCAGAATAGGTGGACAAAGAATCACTCGAATAAATGTCTGATAACTTCTCTATACCCTTCCTAGTCCAAGTACTGAGATCAAGGACTATTAAATATTGAAGTGTGTGTAAATGGAGATCAGAAATCCAGAGGGGAAAAAGAGCATTAAGAACCACCATGTTTGTCCAAGAGCCTAGACTCGCCTTAATTATGAGAAATGGTATGGGTTGCTTTAAGACCACGTTGTAGACCACAAGAGGGAGTCTAGTCGATTGGAATAAACAAGTTTTTTTCCATTTGAGTCCAGTGCTTGGAGTTATGAGGATTAAGTCTTTGTATTGTTTGGTCTGGTGTACAAGCAGAGTAATATGACTCTATACGGGAAAGGTCCAGACCTCCTATAGGGCAGTATAGCTATTGTCTTAGTATCCTGGCCATGTGACCTTTCCTCACATAGTTTAGAAGAACACATTTTGTTGAAATAAAGAAAATATAGAAGAAGATTGGGATAAATATAGAATTTTAGGGAGAAGAAGAATTTTAATAGCTGCAAAATGTCCGATCCATGACAACTCAAATTTAAGAACATCCGAGGTCTCCTTTGCCAAGGTTGTGAAAAAGGGCAAATAGTTCATAGCATATAGTTCGAAAGATGGGTAGGCTAATTTAAACCCCAGGTATGAAGACCCTGATCTGTCCAGGGAAAAGAGAATCCTTCTTGTATCCTTTGAACTAATTCTGTATCAAGTCCCATGTTCAGAATCCTCAATCCCCCAACAGATACTTTATAATAGGACACAGCACTGAATTGATTCAGCCCTTCTAAAACATGTGGGGAGAGATTGGAGTGGGGGGGAAAGAGTTATAATAATAATGTTGTCAGTGAATAAGACGATTTTATGTTCTGTGTGGCCAATTGTGATACTCTGTATGGTATTTGAACATCTAATATATTGGGCTAGGGGTTCCATGATAAGTGAGAAAATCAAGGGGGAGAGTGGACACCCTTGTCTGGTGCCAATGGGGATGTGGAATGAACAAGATTGGTAGCCAAATGCCAAGACTCTTGCAGTAGGTTGAGAGTAAAGGATCATTATGAGAGCATAGGATGCCAAATTTAGTAAGAACTGCATCAATAAATCCTCAATTTACGCAGTCGAATGTCTTTTCCGCATCCAGATAAAGGAGCAGAGAAGGCATTTGACGGCGCTCCACAAAATCAATACTATTTAGATATCGGCGTATGCCGTCAGCAGACACTTGATCTTGGTGCACTAGACGTCTGAGAAAGGCAGTTAAACGGGAGTCAAGTATTTAGGCATATAACTTTAGGTCACTATTTAGTAGACTTATGGGTCTAAAGTTTAGGCTTAGGGAAGGTAATAATAATAGCCTGAAACATTTCTGCTGGGATAGAACCTGAAAGGTGTATTTGGTTAAATAGGAAAGCTATAAGGGGAAAAATTATATGGCGAAACTGTTTGTAATACTCACTAGACAGTCCACCAAAAAGGTGAGGGCATGCCAAACTTCCTGAGCAGAAAAGGGCTTAGATAGGGATTCTAATTGTGTACAAGAATATGGTGAAACTGTTTGTAATAATCATTAGACAGTCCATCAGGACCAGGGGACTTATTTAATTTGAAAGAGGCAAAGGCATCCCAAACTTCCTGAGCAGAAAAGGGTTTAGATTTTAGAGTTTAGAGATTCTAATTAAGGCAAGTTAAGATTCTCTAAGAAACATTGAATGACCTGGTCAGAGGGTTGAGTGGTAGAGGGGTCATCTTTAAGATTATAGAGAGAGGCAGAGAAGTCTGCAATAGTCTCTGCAATACATTGTGGGTTGAAAGTAAGCTCTTCCTGTTTCAAATATACACTGGAGATCAAAATTAGAGAACACACACAATTTCCTAAATGTCAAGGTCATTGTGTAGTCATATGTGAATATATCCTAACATGAGTAAAATAGCAGTATTTGAAGCTTAGTTCAAAAATTTTATTTATTCTAAAGCACAGAATAAAAATGTAAATGAGATTAATGAAAAAGAACACTGATCAGAATGAGAGAAGACTTTCAGATCTCTGCAAGTTATTGGTGTTAATCTGGCACCCGGTGCTAATTTCCTTCATTATCTGACAAACCCTATGAAACTGGCAGCCTAACTTTCCAGATTTCACTGACTTTGTGCCGTTCCAAAATGACTGAAACCCTCTGGCAGCAGGTTGTCCAGATGAAGGCCAAAGAGGTGACCCTATCAGCCATAGCAAGAGAAGTTGGTCATTCTAAGTCTGTGATTTCTAGAATATTGCATCTTTACAACATCACAAACTCATTCATGTCCTCCAAGAAGGCTGATCACCCTCGAAAGACAAATGCAAGGGACGACAGGATAATGCGGAGAATCTCCATGGGCAGCTGGAATTGCTGGCCAGTTCAACACTGAACAGGGTCAGGATCTGTCTCACTGTCATACAGTGTCTCCATGGACTGAAAGCCCACTCTGTGGTCAGTGACCAAACCTCTCCATAGCAGAAAGAATCACAAGGCTAGACTCACCTCTGCTGAGGAGCAAGTTGTGTGGAGAAGTGCTCCAGACTTCACACAGGAGAAGTGCTCCAGACTTCATTTTAGTGATGAAAGCAAGTTTAATTTATTTGAGTCTGATGGGAAACATTATGTAGAAGAGTGAAGAAATCAGGCGATACCTTTTAGAGGCTAACTGAGTATATTTATAAGTAAGCTTTCAGGAGTACTCGCTCCCTTCATCAGACTGTCTGATGAAGGGAGCGAGTACTCCTGAAAGCTTACTTATAAATATACTCAGTTAGCCTCTAAAAGGTATCGCCTGATTTCTTCACTCTTCTACTACTTTCAATGGCTAACACGGTACAACATTATACTACAGGGAAACATTATGTTCATCGACAAACTGGGGAAATACTGAACACAAAGTGTGTAAAGAAGTCAGTGAAAGGTGGAGGAGGAAGTGTCATGGTTTGGGGAATGTTTTCTGCAGCAGGAGTTGGACCTCTCATACAGCTACATGGCAAAGTGAATGCAAGTGTGTATCAGAACCTTCTCAACAGCACATGGTTCCTTCCTCGTATTCATCACTCAATCAGCCAGCAATTTTCATGCAGGACAATGCCCCCTGTCACACAGCAAAATGGGGAAAGCAGTTCCTTAAAACTGAAAACATTGAAACAATGAAATGGCCGGCCCAGAGTCCTGACATAAACCCAATAGAAAACCTCTGGAAAATCCTTGGTGACAAAGTTATGGCCAAGAAAGCCACAACAGTCACAGAACTTTGCAAGAGACTGGAAGAAGAGCAGTGTGAGAGACTAGTGATGTCCTGAGGCCGCAGATCAGCTGAAGTCATTCAAAGCAAAGGCCTGTACACTTCCTACTGATTGGTGACTGTTGTAACCTTCAGAAAATGTACGTATCAGACAGCTATGTATTGTCCCTGCTGCTCCATGTATTTATGTTGACGTGCACCTTTCCCCACATAGACATTTATAAAGAGAGGCCCAAATGGCGATTTTAAGGAATATCTATCTTTGCAGATACCACATGATTACTAGACAATGGTTTCTACAGGGCTGCAGTCAGCATCTTGCAAACCTAGGCAAGTGCTGGGGCCTCAGGCTCCTGGGGTAGCCCACTTGGCTGTCGGGTGCTGACTGCTCACTTTGTCTCCCCTCACTTTCCCCCAACTAACCTAAAGGAGTCCATGCAGGCTGACAGCTCCTTACTCCTCTACGTGACTAGTACAGCTGGGGATAAGATAACAGGCTGATAAATTATATTGGGCTCTGTCAGATCAGTGTGATCAATCCCTGACTCGGTTCTAGGTGCATTTCTGTCTTCTGTATATATATGTCATGAGAAAAACAAAGTAAACCCTCTTTGAATTCTTTAGTATAGATAATAAAAAGGTAGGTAAATATTAGGTAAATACTTCAAATGGAAAACACACGACAAATTACAAAGAATCATTATTTATTTAACAAAAACTTGGCCAAAATGCAGAAGCTGTGTGTGAAAAATTAAGTACACCCTCACTGCTTCCAGGGGAATTAAGAGGGTAAGTAGCGACCAGGCACTGCTAATCAAATGTCCATGATTAATTGATCATCAGCAAGTGTGACCAAACATATAAAAGCAAACGTTATGCCAATTTGCTAGTCTGGGGCATTCAGGTATTAACACAATCCCAAGGAGGACAGATATCAGCAATGATCTTTGAAAATAAAATACTGCTGCCGATCAAGCAGCCACTGGGAGTGTAAAATGAACTACACTACTGTGATAGTTATATATAGCCTGTACATACAAATATGATTTCTTGCAATGTTCACTGATGTATACCAGTAACCGGTAAAAAGAACTGTGCTGAATGAGATCATATTCTGGATCCTATGTAACATCTCTTGTGACAATCACACCTTCATCTTGCCAAGTACTGGGGGCACTACAACAACTACGACTTTGCCTGGATTCTGGATCTTTCCCCATCATAACCCTTATATAGAAGCATGACAATAATAGTAATAATGGATATGCATTTATTTTTTGCACTATAATAAATCAATAGATAATTGCAGTTCTAAGAAGAACCAAAGAAAACAGATGGGGATATAAATATGGGCTGTGTCAAATAAGAGACCACATTTCAGAACAATATCAAACTCAGCTCTGCTACCCATGTGTACGTGTATGATTTTTTTTTCTTTAATAGCTTTGTAAACATCTTTATTCCTCAGACTGTATATAATGGGGTTGATCAATGGAGTAAATACAGTATATGGCAGGGAGAAGATCTTAGTGATGGTCGATGATTGTCCTTTAGTTGGGACAACATAAACAATGAACATAGACCAGTAGAATATGGAGACCACAATGAGGTGGGAGCTACAGGTGGAGAAGGCTTTCTGTCTACTCACATTGGATTGCATCTTTAAGATGGAGACTATAATATTTCCATAACATACCAGGATTATTATGGTTGGGAAGATAAGTAGTGGAAAGCTCAGTAAGTACATTTGTAGGTGTACAATGAAGGTATCAGAACAGGCAATCTTTAGTAAGGGAACAACGTCACAGAAAAAAATGGTCAATGATATTTGGTCCACAAAATGTTAAAGTTGATGGTGTGTAGGTGTTAATGAATGCAACAAAATAGCCCAGAGACCAGCATGTGACGGATAATTTCACACAATGGGCACTTGTCATAATACAGGTATAACGGAGGGGAT
This sequence comes from Leptodactylus fallax, assembly GCA_947044405.1. NCBI lineage: Eukaryota > Metazoa > Chordata > Amphibia > Anura > Leptodactylidae > Leptodactylus > Leptodactylus fallax. The sequence goes on from CAMRHE010000671.1 coordinate 544,856, forward strand.
TACAGATGGCCACATATCTGTCATAGGACATCACTGTGAGGAGAAAACATTCTAATGTTTCTGAGGCACAGAAGAAATAGAGTTGTGTGATACATCCAGCAAAAGTAATGGTCCCCCCATTATTCAGTAGGATGTGGAGCAGGTTGGGGACAATATCTGTGGGTAACAAGATGTCACTGATGGACAGCTGTGAAATGAAGGAGTACATTGGAGTGTGGAGGTTCTTGCTGGCGGACACCAGGGTGATGATCAGGAGGTTCCCACATATTGTTACACCAAAAACAATAAGGAGAGAACAGAACAGTAAGTATGATAAACCCTGGCTGTCTCGAAATCCAAGAAGGAAAAACTCAGTGACCACAGACAGATTTTTTCCCTATGAGACATAAAGATTAAGTTAAGTGAAGTTATAGCATAGCTCATATCAATGTATTAATAATAAATCTTTAACATCAAGATGGAAGACCTGGACTGGTCAGATTGTAACCAATGGAGCCTGGCTTTATTACAATTCGTTGGCTGAGAACAGAAGGACTAAATGTATCATGGCTCAGTGGTTAAATGTAATCTCTGCTTTAGAGGGTTCCTTTACAATAGGTCAATCAAAGCCCCCCCCCTTTGTTTGGCCACCATCAATCAGCTCTGTTGTGGGTTAACCTGGTTTGACACCACAATGGAAAAGAAGCATTGCACAATGTCCTTTCATCAATGAGTTGCCTATGTAATGTAGGACAAAATTGATCCTCCAAAATGAGGACATTGAACAGTGGCCCTCTCTGTAAACTCCAACTTCTCTAATATGGAAATGAAAATGGGTTCTATAAATTGGAGGACCTCTTTAGTGATGAGAGAACCTGCCGGACTATTATTATATATTATATTCTCCTTAACATAGAGATTAATGATTTGGTGTAAAAAGAATTATTTATAAGTAATGAATGCTACAACATTGGAATCATAGGACTCTTCCATTGTCCTTGTATTTTGTAGTCTCAAAAAAGATGGACCATTTCCATGAAGGACTGATTAAGACTAAGTTCACATCTGCACCGGAGTCTCCATTGGAGAATTCGCCACAGAAACCACCAAAAATCAAAGACTTTTCTCTCCGCCGGTTTCAGTTTTGAAACGGTGGACACCTGATGGATACCTGGCATACCACAATATAGTCAATGGGGTCTGCCAGTGTCCGTGTGTTACCACTAAAACAGGAGTCTGGCTCTCCATTGTTCAGGTCCCCCGGTGTACCTGACTGATGGAGAGACCAGCATAGATGTGAATCTAGCCTTATGCAGATAAATAATTAGAAGCTTCTGGAGCCTAGTGCAAAATATTTACCAGTATGCTCCACCTACTCTGGCTTCTTTATAATACTACTGTCTTCTTATGTCACAAGGCAGGATTTTTACTTAACCCCCCTACAGCTATCCCCTTCTGTTCAAAGCATACAGAAATGCGTTATGTGAAAAAACAATTGAGTCAATGTAATCTTGTCTGTAAAAGATATACCCAGCTCATGGAATAATTAAAATTCATAGTACAAAAAAGCTAAAAAATACAATAGACATATAAAATAAGAAATAAGTTACAACTTAGACCTGTTGAAGCAGTAAAAGTTAAATCAAGACCAAATTCTGAAAATTAACAAAGAAAGAGAAAAAAAAAATCCAAATACAAGTCAGCAGGAGGGGCCCCTTGTTGTTTTCTGCCAGTGTTATCCTATACTCTTACGACAATGTATTTACATTTGCTGCTCTCATATTTCTATAAAAGTTGCTTAATATGGATAAGAATGAAATTGCCTTCCCTGGACTTGTCCTCGATCTCAGTGTCACACACAAGTCTTACAGCTTATTCTGTATGTGTGATGTGATACAGAGTAACAGAGTGGATGGACATTACATATACATGTAACATGGATCATAATAAAACTAGCCGTATATATACACAATATACAGTCACAGTGGAGACAAGGGGCCACGTCATTGTCTCCTGAGTATCTGATGATCAGGTCCATTGAGGAACAGAAGAAATAGAAATGTTGACAATTATTGGTTTTCCCTTTGTATCATGAAAAATAACCTGTAATGTAGCGAGCTGAAGAAAGTTGTAATAAATCATGAAGACACAGGACTCTATGGGGGGTCTATTGGTTAGATTTGTAGCTACACCTATTAAGTTCCATCTAAAGATGGACCCATTAGAAAATCACTGAATCCAACCAACATCCTATGTGTATTTGATGACAGTATCTGTCTTTAAAAGGAGACATATGGCCAGCAGGCCAGTTCATGTCCTCAGGTGACCCCAAAAGACTAAGGGATCACAGTCTTGAAGGTTTCCTGGTTACAAGATCTTTGGCATTAAAGAGGGCCTGTCATCGGGTCTCGAAAGCCCACTACCATACCTCATCTGATAGCACCCGGAACATTTTGGTGTTTTGTTTGTCCAAATCTTTTAAGCCTTTCCAAAGATATAATCTCTTTTAGTGTTGATGCAAACTGGGATCTACTAACCGTGTGGGCACAAAAACCTCATGACATATAGTAGACCGAGACCCTTCCCAGGGGAAATCACAGTATTCCTGAGAAAACTCGGGAAAGCCCTGCAAAAGAACATGAGGGCCAGCACAAAGTCAACTATGGAGTAGCTCAAACACTTGGACATGAAACACCAACACTCAACTGACCAAGCATTTTACCAAAACCCAAAAACTCTCCTAAAACAGATGCAGGACAGCCAGGTGATCCAGTCTCTATTCCCTATTCTGCTGATGACTGCCTACGGTGCTGCTTCCTACAGTGCCTGAAGGCCTATACCATATGGAATACACACCCCTTACCTCACAATGATTAGTTGGCAGGCCTTGGCAAAGCCGATACTTATTGTGGTTGAAAAAGACAGAGATAAGACAGTGTTTGCTACTCTGATGGGATTGTACAAGTTCTTGTTAATGCCCTTTATGCTGAATAACACTCTACATATCATCGGCTTATAGAATTGTGTCTGGGAGACTTGACCCACAAAAGTTTTCCATCTACCCTAGCAATATCATGATCTTATCATTGACATCAGAGGAACACATGAGTTCCACCCCCTACAAGAGAACTTGGACTACCTGGAACATGTGATGTCCAAAGAGGGGATTTGTCCTACAGACTTGAATATGTGAGCAGGACAGCTATAGCCAGTCCCCACTTATAGTAGTGAGCTACGGTCCTTCCTGGGGCTCTTGAATTACTATCATCACTTCATCAAAGATATCACAAGGTGTCCAGTAGTGGATGGTCCGTCTTAAGTGTTCTTGTTTAAGCCAAAGTACCAAATAAGACAGAGTTTTGAGACTTTTGAGATATGTTCTCAGACTGCCACTGTTATGGCCTGGATGGGTGAACCGATTTGTTCTGAGCCTGGGTTCTACCCAAATTCTCAAAAAAAATGTTTTTGTTTCATATAACATTCTTTATTTATACAGTTTTGAGATTATTCACCCAATAACCTTTATAATGTGAAACAGAAACCTACTGGAATTGCAATCAAGTTCACAAGATTAGACACCGGACGCAGTAGGCAAAGTGGCTTATAATCGCAGTACAATACAGAACATATAATATAACTCAAGCAAAGTAAATAGGCCAGAACCAACAAACCAGAGAGGGGAAGTAAAGAGAGGGGAGGACCATGGGAGTGGTGTCTGTCATTCTCTGTCAGGCCCAGGGTGGAAGGGGTCAAGTGGTCTGGTGGTCCAAAGAAGAAAAGAATCAGAACTCCATCAAAGGGCCCCAGGTTCAGCAACGCTGTTCATTGGCATTATCTATCTCAGCAATTAGCTCCTCCATATGTTCTATGTGAAATATTTCTTGGAACCGCTCCTCACGTGTTGGAACTCTAGATGTTTTCTGCAGTTGCAGGATCACCATTCTGTCCATGGTTAATAAAATCAGGGTGCGTGTGAGGGCTTTAATAGTACCAGAGAGGATGGATAAGAGGAGAGGGGCTGGGCATGGTAAAAAACTGTGAAAAAATGGGTTGTGGGGCACTCCCACCAAACATGAGATGCCCAAAAGGGTCAAATGATAGGACAACCCCAAAAAAATTGAAAGATGCTACAGAGGTATGGCATCTCCTGCATAAGTTAGATGATCTCGGATAGCTAGATAGATGACAGCCTCTGTAGTGTCATGTATCATCTGCATAACAGTTTTCTGGAAGTCTCCAAGTTAAAAACAGAGTTGGATAGCCTGGTGGACAGGGTGAAAGGGTATTGCTAGATCGAGGTATCAACAGAAATGGCTCAAAAAAAAAAAAGTTCAATTGGCGATTTAGGTGATAATTGTTCCATCTGATGGGATAGTATGAAGTGTATCCAAAATATTTATAAAAATCCACAGATAAAACATCATATCAGTTGGAAATATCAGAAAAGTTGGACAACAAATCACCTGAATAAATTGTCTGATAACTTTTCAATACCCTTCCTAGTCCAAGCACTGACATTAAGGTCTAGTATTAAATATTGAAGTGTGTGTAAATGGAGATCAGAAATCCAGAGGGGAAATAGGGCATTAAGAACCACCATGTTTTTCCAAGAGGCTAGACTCACCTTAATTGTGAGAATTGGCACATGGTAGTGATTTGTTTTCAGGTTCTAGACCACAAGAGCGAATCTAGTCGACTGGGTTTTTTCTCTTTGAATCTAAAGCTTGGAGTTATGAGGATTAAGCCATTGTATTGTTTGATCTGGTATACAAGCATGGTAATATGACTCTATATGGGGTAGACCTAGACCCCCTTTAGGAATAGGGCGGTATAGCAGGTGTCTTGTTATCCTGGCTATGTGACCTTTCTATACATAGTATAGAAGGACACATTGAATTTTGCTTAAATAAAAAGATGATAATAGAATTGGGAATTTTTCAGAATAAATATAGAATTTTAGGGAGAAGAAGAATTTTAATAGCTGCGATATGTCCAATCCATGACAGCTCAAATTCAAGAAGATCTGAGGTCTCTTTTTCGAAGGGTGTCAGAACGGGCAAATAGTTCATAGCATATAGTTGTGGAGATTGGAAGGCTGATTTAATCCCCAGGTAGGGAAAACCCTGATATGTTCAAGGAAAGGAGAAGCTTTCTTGTATCCTCTGAACTAATTCTGTATCAAGTCCCATGTTCAGAACCCTTGATCCCCCAATAGTTACTTTATAATAGGACACAGCACTGAATTGATTCAGCCCTTCAAAACCATGGGGGAGAGATTGGAATGGGGAGGAAAGAGTTATAATAATGTTGTCGGTGAATAAGAATTTATGTTCGGTGTGGCCAATTGTGATACTCTGTATGGTATTTGAACATCTAATATACTGGGCTAGGTGTTCCATGATAAGTGAGAAAATCAAGGGGGAGTGTGGACACCCTTGTCTGGTGCCATTTGTGATGTGGAATGAACTAGATTGGTGGCCAAATGCCAAGACTCTTGCAGTAGGTTGAGAGTAAAGCGCCATTATGAAAGCATGGACCTTAGCTGTAATGCCAAATTAAGTAAGAACTGCACCGATAAATCCCCAATGTAAGTGGACGAATGCTTCTCTGCATCAGACAGGAGCAGAGAAGGCATTTGACGGCGCTCAACAAAATAAATAACATTTAGAAATCGGCGTTTGCCGATTCTTAACAAATCCCACCTGATGTCGGGGCACTAGACGTGGGAGAAAGGGAGTTAAATGGGAGGCAAGTATTTTGGCATATAACTTTAGGTCAGTATTTAGTAGACTTATGGGTCTAAAGTTTAGGCTTAGGAAGGGTAATAATAATAGCCTGAAACATTTCTGCTGGGATAAAACCTGAAAGGAGTATTTGGTTAAATAGGAAAGCTATAAGGGGAAAAATAATATGGCGAAACTGTTTGTAATGATCACTAGACAGTCCACCAAAAAGGTGAGGGCATGCCAAACTTCCTGAGCAGAAAAGGGTTTAGATAGGGATTCTAATTGTGTAGCAGTTAGGGATAGCAAGTTAAGATTCTCTAAGAAACATTGAATGACCTGGTTAGAGGATTGAGTGGTAGAGGGGTCATCTCTAAGATTATAGAGAGAGGCAGAGAAGTCTGCAATAGTCTCTGCAATGCATTGTTAGTTGAAAGTAAGCTCCTGCAGTTTCAAATATATACTGTATAAGGTATTCTCAGTTTTTTGAGATTGGTGCTTCAGTTGGGATATTAGAAGAGAGCCAGCTCTGTTGCTATGTATATAGAAGCTAGCCTTAGATTTGTGCAAAACGGCCTCCTATTTATATAGGTCTAGTTGGTGGAGCTGGATAATAATAATAATAATAATAATAATAATAATAATAATTAAAATAATTAATAATACATTTTATTTCTATAGCGCCAACATATTCCGCAGCACTGTACAATTTGTAGGGTTCAAGTACAGACAAAAAAGATACATTACAAAAGAAATAGTCAATTCACACTATGGGACTGAGGACCCCCTCTATGAGGTAGAGGGGGTGACACAGGAGGTAGCAGGGGTGGCATCGGAGGTAGCATTGCTTATACAATGGTCAGACAATTTTGTAATAGAGGTTACTGTCATTATACGTATATAAAGCTGTATGAGCCATCACCAGTCGTGTCCTTTAATGTGCAGATGGTGCCTGGACATATAAAGTTAGTCTCATACGGTATCATATCCTGTGAGGTAATGTGGAAACAACAGTATTTCAGTCTTTGAGAGATTCAGTTTCAGATAGAGCGAAGACATGATATTTGAGACAGCAGAGAGACAGTCACTGGTGTTCTGTATTAGTGCAGGGGTGATGTCACGGGATGACGTACATAATTGGGTGTCATCAGCATAAAGATGGTACCGGAAGTCAAATCTGGTGATGGTTTGTCCAATGGGGGCCATGTAGAGGGAGAAGAGCAGGGGACCTAGGACCTAGCCCTGAGGAACCCCAACGGCAAGGGGAAGAAACAGAGCCCGCAAATGATACACAGAAAGTGCGGTCTGAGAGATAAGAGGGGAACCAGGAGAGAGCGGTGTCTGTGAGGCCGACAGAGCGGAGCATAGTGAGAAGGAGTTGATGGTCAACAGTGTCAAATGCTGCTGAGAGATCCAGAAGAATAAGAAGAGAATAATAATAATAATAATAATAATAATAATAATAATAATAGTAAGCCTTGATCTTTGAGGATAGGCAGTAGTCCTAGGCAGGAGAGATGTAGAATGTCTTGTGTTAACTGCAACCACTTGGCAATTTGTTTCCTTTTGTCCTGAGCTGCAAGACTGATAAAGTGGCCTCTAATAAATGCCCTATGGGCGCACCATAGAAGAGGAAATGTCTGGGGATTTGCTAATAGAAAAGTACTTTCCAAGAGTTTGACTGTGCGCTGCTTGATATTGGGAGAAATGTAGAATAAAATGGTTTATTCACTAAGGTGAGGAGGGTGGTTTGTTAAAGTGGTCAGAGATATACATATGGGGGCGTGATCGGACCATTCAATTCACCTTAAGCGGGATGATAATACTTTGTCGAATAGGGACTTATCTACAAAAAAACATATGAATTCGAGAGTAGGACTTGTGGGCATAAGAGAAGAAAGTAATATCTCTTTCAGTCAAATGTTGTTATCTCCAGACATCCACAAGCCCCTCCACATTGACCATGTTAAAAAAAGATCAGTGGGCATGTTAATAGCGCCTAAGGCTGTAGAATCTAAAGAGGGGCATATCATTTTATTAAAGTTCCCAGTAAGGATTATATGTCCTTTTTTATGCTGAGCCAGCAACCAAAGTACGTTAAACATGGACTGACGGATGTTTGGTGCATAGATATTCACCAAAGTATATTGGATATTGTTAATAAGAGAAATCAAAATAATGTATCTAACTTCACGATCCATGATATAGCGGTATTACTGAAACGAAACATCCTTATTAAGAGCTATAGGAATCCCTCCTTTTGTGGCTATAGCTGGGGCTATAATAACAGGTGGGGAGAGTTTATATTTTATTCTATATAAATTAGGTTCATTAAGATTTTTTGCTTCCTGTATGCAAAAAACAGTGGGTTTTAGGTGTTTAGCCTCTTGTCACACCAGGGAACGTTTGTACAGGTTATTAAGCCTTTTGACATTAACAGACTGCCAGATATTACCATGGTATCGGGAGGACAGTACTATAGAAAGGGACATGGTCCTACTGGGGGAGCGGGAACCAGCAGAGGTAGTTAAAAGGAGAGAATGGAACAATCCAAAAACCAACTTGTAACTAACAGAATATAATGTAAAAAAAGTAATAAGTAATAGATAAACCATGAGAAGGACAAAGTTGGTCTGTAGGGGGTGAAATTTTCACTTGTACAACATAGACTGTACCCATGACCCATAAAGCATAAGCGAGGTATGTATAAATTGCTCAAATAATCCACCAGTCACTAGGATACTTAGGTGATGGAGGAACAATATTGGGTCACCACTTGCCACACTGGATTCAAGCATGGAGACTTGATTGCAGAGGCGGAACATCCTTTCGTTGGAGATGCTGGGGTTGAAGATGACAGAGGTAGGTTCCTTTCCTTGAGGAGTTGATATGCTGCAGTCGGTGAGTCAACAATATACTTGGAACCATTTTTGGAGGGGGTACAGTGGTCTCTCAGCAGTTTATTAATGGGAGCAAATTCCTTGCACCGAAGCACTGTGATTGCAGGTTAGCAAATATTTTAATCTTCTTGAACTGGTCTGTTAAGAGAGAGTTTTTTTCTGGCAGTACACAGAAGTTTGTCCTTAAACTGATAGAAATGGATACGTTCTATAACATTGTGTGGTGCACCTTGCACAAGGACCTTGGGCTTAAGGATGCGATGGGCCTGGTCTTTCAGCAAGTCAGATCGTGGAGAGTCAGGAACGAGGGCCACAAACAAGTTCATTACATATTCAAACATCTCAGTTTCATCTTCCAGGTTATTGCTCATGTCTACTAAGCTGTTATTGCCCTTCATTGAACTCTGCCATTTTGTTACCAATATGGGACGTCCTGTCTCCAAAGACATTTGCAAAGTGGTAAAGGCATAAAGGGTAAAGTTCTTGTAGGAGTGTTTTTAATGTGTTTTCAGAGGCATCTACAAAGGTTTTTGGGGATGTGACTAGCCTCGAGAGGACAGTAATGGCTGGGCGGTAGTGCTGACAGGGAAGTGTGGTAACATGGGGAGTGTGCCAGGGTAGATGCATGAGGAAGCCCTAGTGGTAAGTCACTAACACCATGTTGGGATTGTGCAGCCAGTGGCAACCAAGTTCACTCCTTAACTTGGTTGCCACTGGCTTCCTTTTTACTCTGCCCATCTCAGAATCTGGACAACTGTCCCAGGATTGGGGGGTTGATAAATAATATAGCAAAGATTGAGTGCTGCAAATGGTATGAGCCAGTTTAAGGTCCTGGTAGCAACGGAACAGTGAAACACACATCCTACTCCATGAGTGAGAGGCCATGCCCCACCTAAAATGTAAAAGGTAAAAAAAAACAGTTTAAAAAAAAAAAAATAAAAGCTAAATATTTGTCTTACCTTTTGCCATTTTATGTATAAAGATAAACAAAAGAATACACATAAGTGATATTTCCACATCCGAAAATAGCCCAAGCCAATAAAACATGGAGGAATCTATCCTGTCTGGTAAACCAGTGTTGGACTGAGGTTCCTGTGCCCACAACATACTCTAACACTGCAGTAAACACTGGCATGGAAAACAAAGAAAATTAAATAAAAATGTCACTAGATAAGTCACTAGATAAGATAATAAAAAAGGGAGAAAAAGCTCAAAAACAACCCATAATGGTACCAATAAAAACTACAACTGGACCACAAGATAAGAGCCCTTACTCAGCTCCATAGACTCCATAAATATTTTAGATTTTATGATTTTAAAAAGCAAACAAAACACTATTAACAATTCTGGTATAGCTGGATTTGTCCTCACTCACAGTGAACACAGTAAGAATGAGATCCATAAAACCTGGGCTAGAATTAATTTTTTTTTTTCATTTTACCCCATTATTATTTTTCTCACTTTTTGATGTGCATTATATAAAGAATTAAATGGTGTCATTACAAAATAAATCTTGTCCTGCAGAAAATAATCCCTTACATGGAAAAATAAGGAAAAGAGTGCTATGGCTCTTAGAATATGGGAAGGAAAAAAAACAAATGTAAGGGAAAAAGAAACCAAATAAAACAAAAAATGGTATTGTCCTGAAAAAATAGAATCCTTATTGTATCATTGTTACTGGAAGGCAATATTTGTACCCTCCTTCCCGCTCAAATCTACATCTGGTGGCTGCTGCTGTCAATATAATCATATCACATAGTCAAAGATGCTCATGACTAGTCCTGCGGAGAACCACAGAGAAGACATTCTGATATAAACATGGACTGTGGCAATTTCGGCACATTTTGATACTTGGCTCTGCTAGCCATGTGTACATTTATGAATATGTCCTTTTACAGCTTTACTAATATCTTTATTCCTCAGACTGTATATAATGGGGTTGATCAGTGGAGTAAACACAGTATATAGCAGGGAGAGGGACTTAGTGATGGTCGATGATTGTCCTTTCGTTGGGACAACATAAACACTAAATATAGACCAGTAGAATATGGAGACCACAATGAGGTGGGAGCTACAAGTGGAGAAGGCTTTCTGTCTACTCATGTTGGATGGGATCCTTAAGATGGAGACTATAATATTCCCATAACATACTAGGATTACTATGGTTGGGGTGATAAGAGTTGGAATACTCATTACATAGTTTTGTAGTTGAACAATGTAGGTATCAGAACAAGCAATGTCTAGTAATGGCATAAGATCACAGAAAACATGGTCAATGATATTTGGTCCACAAAATGTTAACGTTGATGGTGTGTAGATATCAATGAAAGCAGCCAAAAAGCCCAGAGACCAGCAGGTGGTGGCCAATTTCACACAACAGACCTTAGTCATTATCAGTGTGTAGTGGAGAGGATTATAGATGGCCACATATCTGTCATAGGACATCACTGTGAGGAGGAAACATTCACATGTTACTGTGGCACAACAGAAATAAAACTGAGTCAGGCAGGCAAATAAACGAATGGTTGTCCCATTATTCAGTAGGATGTGGAGCAGGTTGGGGATAATGTTTATGTTCACCAAGATATCACTGATGGAGAGTTGTGAGATGAAGAAGTACATTGGAGTGTGAAGGATCTTGCTGGTGGACACCAGGGTGATGATCAGGAGGTTTCCATATATTGTAACACAAAAAACAATGAGGAGAGAACAGAACAGAACATATGATATACCCTGGCTGCCTCGAAATCCGAGGAGGAAAAACTCAGTGACCACAGTCAGATTGTTCTCCTACAGGATATAAAGAGAACATTCAGTGGAGTTATAGCAGAGAGGTTTTCTAGCCCCATCTGTGTTTTTGATACTGAGGACCTACCATCGGTCATGCCACAAGCTTATTCGGCCATCTCCTGGCACTGCTTGCGTGGACGGGGCCGGATACAGCTCTGCTACTGCTCAGCTCTATAGTGGTGGGGCAGAATTACTCTGAAACTATTACATCAAACATTTAAATAATTAAAAATGTGAAAAAAAAGTTTAAAATCAGAATTTACAGGGAAATTTTAAAAAATCCAAGCAAGATCAAAAATCCATGTATTTTTCTCTTATTGTCATACTTACTACATTAATGTCCTTACATTTGCTGCTCTCATACTTCTACATAAGCCGCATAATCAGAATATTCCATAAGACGAGATCACACACAAATGTACAGATTGTTTAGTGTATCTGATATGATACAGAGTAACAGAGTGGATGGACATTACATATACATGTAATATGGATCATAATAAACCTAGCTGTATATATACACAATATACAGTCAGAGTGGAGACAAGGGGCCACGTCATTGTCTCATGAGTGTCTGATGATCAGGTCCATTGAGGATCATAGAAATAGAATGTTGACAATTATTAGTTTATCCCTCCGTATCATGAAAAATAACCTGTAATCTTGCTAGAAGAGTAAAATTCTAATAATCCATCATGACACAGGATTCTATGGGGGGTCTAATTGTAACTGACCCTTTATGCATCATCAAATGGCTCACCCATGCACAAATCATTGGCTCCAAACCAACTCCTATGTACAATTGATGACAGTATCTGTGGGATGACTCTGTAGTCGGCTGGCCGGTCCATGCCCTCACCTGATCCTGCATGGTCTTTAGCTGGAAGATTTGCATCTCAAATGACTAAGTAAATGAGCTTTGATGTGAAACCTTTTTTCCTCTAGTATGGTTGTGGCTATAAGTCATGAGGTTTGACCCTAAAGTTGGGTTCAGGATTATGGATTCTCCTCGGTCTCCAGAGTATAATAAATGTAGGTCCAGGGGAGGTGAGTAAAGACAACAAACACATATTCCCACCTTGCCTCACCTATCCCCAGCACCATGATGTCAAGGCGCCCCACATGACTGCTGAGGTTCAATCACAAACCTCAGGATGACCCCGGGGTGAGTGACATCAGCCAGAGGCTGAAAGAGGACATTGGGGAATTGCCAGACACCTCATGTATGCCCAGGAGAAGTGATGCAAGGTGTTTGATCTTTTTGCTCACCTCCACTGGTCCTCCACTTATTATACTCTGGAGTCTGAGGAGTGTTTCATGGGTGACGAACCCCAAAAGTTGTGGGTGCAGTCTGAAATTTTTGGAAAATTAGGGTCAAATCTGGTTTGATTCAAATAGTCTTACTCATCCCTTGCATTTCTTATGTGATAAGATGTGTAAACTTTGCTACATTGGTATGTAAGTATATATGAAATATTAGACATCCTGTCCAGTCCTCTATAATAACATAAATTGTCATGTGTTGCAAAGATGCATAAAACATAGGGCTCATACAATAACCTAAATGTTTTTTTTTTCTTCTAAAAGCAAAGATCCACAATGCCCTAGATAGCCCACTAGGTTGTCCAATTGTGTCCAAGGCGTTCTCGGTGAGGCCTCATTCACACGTCTGTTTATTTTAGGATCATGTGCTGTCCATGGTTGTCATCAGAGAACAATAGATGAGCCTTTTTTTTATTTTATACTTTTCTATGTCTCTGGGTCCATAAAAGCAGACAGCACCAGGATGTCCTCCATGTTCTGTCCTTGATTTTTATGGACCCATAGACTTTAATGAATGTAGAAAGCTCAATATCCAACAACGAAAATTCAGGGGTTAGAAAGAACCAGTTTTGTAATATTACAGAAAGAACTTTACATATTTTATCCCAAAAGGGTCAAATGATAGGTCAACGCCAAAAAATGTGGAGGACTGATCCCACAGAGGTTTGGCATCTCCTGCATAAGTTAGATGATGTTGGATAGATAGATGTCAGCATCTGTGGGGTCATGTACCATCTGTATAACAGTTTTCTGGAAATCTCCAGGTGCAAAATAGATTTGTATAGCCTGGTGGATAGGGTGAAAGGGTCTCACCAGATTTAGGTATCATTGGGAAGGTGGAAATCCTTCTCCCAATGCTCCAGGCAATGTACTTGATGGGTAAACATAGCGTTAATACACCTTCTGTAATTTTATTATGGTTATGGAAAAAAAAAGTTCAATTGGTGATTTAGTTGGTAAATGTTGTATCTGATGGGATAATATGAAGCGTCATATCCATAAAATTCTTATAAAATACTTATAAAAATCCACAGATATATGTAATATCATATTGTTTGGAAATATCAGAAAAGTCAGACAATGAATCACCTGAATAAATGATAACTTTTCTATACCCTTCCTAGTCCAAACACTGAGATCAAGGTCTGGTATTAAATATTGAAGTTTGTGTAAATGGAGATCAGAAATTCAGAGGGGAAATAGGGCATTAAGAACCACCATGTTTTTCCAAGAGCCTAGACTCACCTTAATTGTGAGAAACTGCACATGGTAGTGATTCATTCTAAGGTTGTAGACCACAAGAGCGAGTCTAGTTGATTGGGAAAAAACAAGGTTTTTTTCTCTTTGAATCTAATGCTTGGAGTTATGGGGATTAAGCCATTGCCTTGATTGGTCTGGTATACAAGCATGCTAATATGACTCTATACAAGATAGGTCTAGACCCCCTTTAGGAATAGGGCAGTATAGCAGGTGTCTTGGTATCCTTGCCCTGTCACATTCCACACAAAGTTTATAAGGACACGTTGAATTTTGTTTAAATATAAGGAAGAAGATAGGGTAATTGGGAGGTTTCAGAATAAACAGAGAGTTTTAGGGAGAAGAAGATTTTTAATACCTGCAATACGTTCAATCCATGACGGGTCAAATTTAAGAAGATCTGAGGTCTCCTATCCCAAGGTTGTCAAAAAGGGCAAATACTTCATAGCATATAGTTGGGGAGATGGGTAGGCTGATTTAATCCCCAGGTAGGGAAAAACATGATCTGTCCAAGGAAAGAAGAAGCCTTCTTGTATCCTCTGAACTAATTCTGTATCAAGTCCCATGTTCAGAATCCTTGATCCCTGTAATGAAAAATAGCTGCTCTTGATAAAATGGCTGCTCATGACAAAATGTTTATAATAGCCAGGCCATAGTAACCTTAATTTCAACCCGGTATAAAGTAATGTCTACACACTCTATCAAGATTGACCTGTTCTGAGATTTACATATCCATACTAATTAGATCAAAGACGCTGATATTTACATACCTATACAGATTAGATCAAAAGACTCTGTTTAAGGTGATATCTACATGTCTATACAAACCAGATAAAAAGGGTATATTTACATGTCCATACTAATTAGATCAAAGACACTGTGTGAAGTGATATTTACATACCCATACAGATTAGATCAAAAGACTCTGTTTAAGGTGATATCTACATGTCTATACAAACCAGATCAAAAGGTTATATTTGCATGTCCATACTAATTAGATCAAAGGAGCAACTCTGTTTGAAGCGTATATGTCATGAGACATATTCAAGTGAAAACTGGCCCCTTCCACATGAATATGAGCTTGGAGACGAGTAAGGCCTTACAGAGGTGCATCACTTCTGTAACCGCCCACTCTATGACACACACAAAGGGTATAAGATGGGAAACATCCCTCAGCATTAGTGTTGCAATCTTGACAGCAGTGATTGGGGATGCCTGGTTCTGCTTGATGAGACCTGTCACCTGGCTGAGTGATACTTCCTGCAGATACCCTTATCGGAATTCATCCATGAAGCTTGGCAGTGTTGTAAGTGTGGATTTAATAACCTTCTTTTCTGATTAATTTTGATATACCTTTCTTTATTGCAAGTGTTGATTTAATATACCTTAAGTGTTAATTTGAATATCACAGTTTGATTAACTTTGATTACCTTGTGATTAACTTTGATATACCTTTCTTTATTGCAAGTGTTGATTATATCACAGTTTGATATCTGATTATACCTGGCTTTATTGCAAGTGTTGATTTTACCTTCTAATATCTGTTATACTTTTCCTTGTTGTAAGAACTTTTGATATCTTCTTATACTCTTCTTAGTGAAATGTTACCTTTTGATATCTTCTTATACTCTTCTTAGTGAAATGTTACCTTTTGATATCTTCTTATACTCTTCTTAGTAAAATGTTACCTTTTGCTATCTTCTTATACTCTTCTTAATAAAATGTTAAGCTATTGGGGATAGTCCAGTGTTTTATTCTATAACTTTATTCTATTATACGGAATCCAAAGAATCTTTTTCATTTGGCAAAACAATCCCCCAATAGTTACTTTATAATAGGACACATCACTGAATTGATTCAGTGCTTCTAAAACATTGGGGAGGGATTGGAGAGGGGAGGAAAGAGTTATAATAATGTTGTCAGTGAATAAGTCTATTTTATGTTCTGTGTGTCCAATTGTGATACCCTGTATGATATTTGAAGATCTAATATATTGGGCTACGGGATCCATGATAAGTGAGAAAATCAAGGGGGGGGGACTGGACACCTTTGGTGTCATTGGTGATGTGGAATGAACCAGATTGGTAGCCAAATGCCAGGACTCTTTCAGCAGGTTAAGAGTAAAGCTCCATTATGAGAATATGGGCCGTACCTGGGATGCCAAATTTAGTAAGAACTTCACCGGTAAATCAAAATAATATTTTGAAATCAGAATGTGCCTTCATCAGACATTGTGTTCTTAACAAAACCCACTTGATCTTGGTGCACTTGGTGTGGGAAGAAGTATAACAGGAGGCAAGTATTTTATCATATAACTTTAGGTCTGTATTTAGTAGACTTATGAGTCTGAAGTTTTGGGGTCTGTCCGGAGACTTCCCAGACTTTGGGAGGGTAATAATAATAGTCTGAAGCATTTCTGCTGGGATAGAACCTGAATGGTGTATTTGGATAAACAGGGAAACTATTTGGGGTACAAGAATATGGCAAATCTGTTTATAATAATCCTTAGTTGGTGATAGGATGAACGACTGCACCGCCTGGAAGCTTGAAGAAGCCATAGTAGGAGAGTGCGCCAAGGTAGATTTATGTGTAAACTCCTGTGATAAGTTGTCTGTATCATGTTGGGATCGTGCAGCCAGGTTTAGGATGAACCAAAACTGCTATTACTATAATATAGGGTCTCCTCAAGACTCTATATAGTATACTAAATGGAGGTCCAGGGGAGGCGAGTAAAGATAATAGTTATTCCCACCTTGCCTCACCTATCCCCAGCACCATGATGTCAGTGCGGCCTGGTCCACCATCACATTCCACTATAGTAGACTCATAATGCCAATACCACAGTGTTGCTATTGAAAAAATAAATAATTTCACATCTGCCCCCATTTACAGGATACGTTTTGGTTTTCTTTTTTTTTTTTTTTTTCTTTTTGTAATATAACCGCCATGTGTGTCTAAAAAACCATGGGCACGCACATTTCCCTAATAAATGGGTAATTTTTGGAGCATGTTAAATGTGTAATAGTGTATGTCAGTGAAGTGTATGGTTAATGTCTGAGATTGTATCCTGTTTTTCCATAGACAAACATGTCACATTCACTTTTACATAACTTTGCTGTGTTTGCCTTAGAGAGCTAGACATTGGATATACAGTGGGTACTGAAAGTATTCAGACCCCTTTAAATTTTTCACTCTTTGTTTCATTGCAGCCATTTGCTAAAAGCAAAAAAGTTCATTTTATTTCTCATTAATGTACACTCAGCTCCCCATCTTGACAGAAAAAAAACTGAAATGTAGATATTTTTGCAAATTCATTAAAAAAGAAAAACTGAAATATCACATGGTCATAAGTATTCAGACCCTTTGCTGTGACACTCATATGTAACTCACATGCTGTCCATTTCCTTCTGCTCCTCCTTGGGATGGTTCTACTCCTTCATTGGAGTTCAGCTGTGTTTAAACTGATTGGACTTGATTAGGAAAGGCGCACACCTGTCTATATAAGACCTCACAGCTCACAGTGCATGTCAGAGCAAATGAGAATCATGAGGTCAAAGGAACTGCCCAAGGAGCTCAGAGACAGAATTGTGGCAAGGCACAGATCTGGCCAAGGTTACAAAAGAATTTCTACAGCACTCAAGGTTCCTAAGAGCACAGTGGCCTCCATAATCCTTAAATGGAAGAAGTTTGGGATGACCAGAACCCTTTCTAGACCTGGCCGTCCAGCCAAACTGAGCAATGGTCGGAGAAGAGCCTTGGTGAGAGAGGTAAAGAAGAACCCAAAGATCACTGCGGCTGAGCTCCAGAGATGCAGTAGGGAGATGGGAGAAAGTTACACAAAGTCACCTATCACTGCAGCCCTCCACCAGTCGGAGCTTTATGGCAGAGTGTCCCGAAGGTAGCCTCTCCTCAGTGCAAGACATATGAAAGCCCGCATAAAGTTTGCCAAAAAACACATGAAGGTCTCCCAGACTATGATAAATAAGATTCTCTGGTCCGATGAGATGAAGATTGAACTTTTTGGAGTTAATTCTAAGCGGTATGTGTAGAGAAAACCAGGCCCTGCTCATCACCTGCCCAATACAATCCCAACAGTGTAACATGGTGGTGGCAGCGTCATGCTATGGGGGACAGGACGACTGGTTGCAATTGAAGGAAAGATGAATGCGGCCAAGTACAGAGATATCCTGGAAGAAAACCTCTTCCAGAGTGCTCTGGACCTCAGACTGGGCCGAAGGTTCACCTTCCAACAATACAATGACCCTAAGCGCACAGCTAAAATAACAAAGGAGCGGCTTTGGAACAACTCTGTGACCATTCCTGACTGGCCCAGCCAGAGCTCTGACCTCAACCCAATTGAGCATCTCTGGAGAGACCTGAAAATGGCTTCACCAACGTTCACCATCCAACCTGATGGAACTGGAGAGGATCTGCAAGGAAGAATGGCATCCCCAAATCCAGATGTGAAAAACTTGTTGCATCATTCCCAAGAAGACTCCTGGCTGTACTAGCGGCTTCTACTCAATACTGAGCAAAGGGTCTGAATACTTATGGCCATGGGAGATTTCAGTTTTTCTTTTTTAATAAATTTGCAACAATATCTACATTTGGTTTTTTTTCTGTCAAGATGGGGAGCTGAGTGTACATTAATGAGAAATAAAATGAACTTTTTTGATTTTAGTAAATGGCTGCAATGAAACAAAGAGTGAAAAATTTAAAGGGGTCTGAATACTTTCCGTACTCGCTGTATAGGTTCCTAGGAGCCCTAAGAATGTGGTTTGTGTTGAACTTGTTCAACCTAATACAAATCTTACAAAAAATAGACCTATCTAAGTTCATCCAATTAATGAGGACAACGATATCAGGTTGTTCCTCAATGGTTACATGTTTACCCTTGGACTCAGCAATATTGTTATATTGTACCCAGGGTGTAATTAGATATAACATTATTCATATATGACCTTATTGGTATTTGTATGAGGATGTGTACGAGCCATTTTTACAGGGAAAGACGATCACATTATAACTCTGTGTGTTTCAGAGCGTTTGTGGCTAATTTTCACCAGCCATGATTTATTGATATCTTCTAGGCTTGGGCACTTTTATCAATTTTAGCATTTTCACATATGGATAATTTTTTTTTTTTAACAAGAAGATTTATATTATCAGTTAAATTTTATTTAATAATTCACTTCCATACATTTTCAGTCACTGGTTTCTATTCTATTGTGTGTATTTTCGAGTATCAATACATACATTATCAACACTTTTTGATTACTGGATTTCTATCTACTGAAATAAATCCCAAAAATTGGCTCGATGAAGCCAACAATGTCTTTTCCGAAAACAATATTCCATCAGCTAGTAACCCAATATCACTGAATGGTGCCTTTAAACCACTCACTGTGGTATACAGAGAATTTGTAAGCTCGTGGTAGGAGCTTCAGGGTCTGTAGAAGTACTAAAAAATAAAATTATATAATGTGGACTCAGAAATCCAGTTCTCCCAGTACCTCGGGCTAGATCATCTGCCCTTATGGTTAAATGGGAGAAAGAGATCACCAAGAGTTCACTAGGATGAATTGATCTTATAGAAGAGGAACAACAGGCTCTAGAAAAACACTTTGGACCTTGAAGGAATCAATACAAAAATAAAATTGTTTCCTGCTGAACCTGATTTTGCTAATAAAAAAGGAACTTCAGAGCAACGTAAAAAAATATTACCACTCTAATTAAAAACCATAAGCATTTCCAATTTCAGAGGGACTGAATTCTGTGAAAATAATGTGTATAGAAACCTTAACCAAGGTGTATTAGAAACAGAGACCAAGTTGGAGCACAACCATTTAGACAACAGAGGGGAAAAGGTTCAAATTGCCACAGAGGTTGATCTACACAGGGAGATCCAAGAAATTTTGGTACAAATTAATGATCACATCCAAATACATTAAATATTGGTTTTTTTAACCTTCGTCAGGCTGCATAATTTTACAACATTGACAGGCTGCAGAGGTACAATTGTACCTTCATATATTTTGAATGAAGATAATGCAAGGAAAAAAGAATAATATTTTTTTTAATGATAATGCTATTTTATTATTATAAACAAGTAAAAAAACTGTTCATTTACATTATAAAAGAAAATGTAAGAAACTTTTTTTATTGATAAAGCTGCACCAATACGGGACATCTGGACAATGCTGAACAGAAATCTGGAGAGAGCCTACAAGCCATATAATTGTATCACCGTCGACGAGCAATTATTTCCATTTAGAGGCCATACTAAATTTACCCAGTATATACCTTCAAAACCAGCTAAATATGGCATAAAGATTTTCTGGGCTTGTGACTCGTCAGACGCCTACCCATTACAAGGTCAGCTCTACACTGGGAAACCAACTGATGGTCCTCGACAAGTAAACATTGGTGAACAAACAGTATTGGACCTAGTGAGCTCGTATAAAGGCTCTGGAAGAAATGTCACCACCGATAACTTCTTTACAACCATGGAACTAGCTAAGGTATTGACCTCCTGGAACATGACACTAGTTGGTACAGTGAGAAAAAACAAAAGGTTCCTACCTAGCAACATACAGCCTGCCAAAGAAAGGCCTGTAAACTCGACAAATTTTGCCTACAATCATGATGCAACAGTCTGTTCATATGTACCAAAGAAGAAGAAATCAGTCGTGCTTCTATCATCTATGCACATTACAGGAGAAGTTGAAGAGACACTAGCAGCCAAACCAGAGATAATAAAATACTACAACAAAACAAAAGGCGGAGTTGATGTTATGGATAAAATGTTGGGAGCGTACACTGTGAAACGACGAACATTACGTTGGCCTCTGGCATTTTTCTACAATATGATTGACGTCACTGGGTTAGCATCCTACATCATCTACAGAGAACACAATCCAAGCTTCAGGACAAAGGATCAACGAAGAAAGTTCCTGAAAGATCTCGCAAATCAGCTGTGTATGCCTGCAATTGAAGATCGTAGTACAAACTGAATGATGATGAGAAACCATTTTCTTCGAGGTGCAGTAGAAATGGTGCTTGGACGATGCATTCTGGTAGCATTGCAAGCAGCAGCTGGCCTCAAATACCTCATGGTAGTCGTGGACCCTCCCCTGTTGTCGGTAGTTGCTATGTCTGCCGAGACCTGAGGCGAAAACAACGTAAGACTAGAAAGTTTTGTGTGGTTTGTGTGAAACCCATTTGCGATGAACACTCGGTAGCAAAGACAACATGCATTACTTGCGAAGAAAATCAATAAAAAAAGTTTCTTACATTTTCTTTTATAATGTAAATGAACAGTTTTTTTACTTGTTTATAATAATAAAATTGCATTATCATTAAAAAAAATATTATTCTTTTTTCCTTGCATTATCTTCATTCAAAATATATGAGGGTACATTTGTACCTATGCAGCTTGTTATGGATGCAAAAATATCTCGACCCCTTATCTCAGAAGGGGGTGAAGATATTTTATTGAAATTTGGCCAATATATTCTGGACCAAAACTGCAGAGATGTCACGAAATTTCAGCCCTCTACGGCTTTTCGAAAAAAAGTTATTGCAATTTTAAAACGGAATAGTTACAATTGTACCTACTCAGCCGGACGACGGTTAAATCTCAGGTCCCTTCCATTATGTTGTGCCTTTTGAGAAGAACCACAAACATCTACAGGGGAAAAGGTATAACTACAGTGCCCTATGTAACTATAGCCAAGAGGTCCGTAAATGTAATGTCTTGTTCCCGTATGACTGATCTCAAATAACTAATTTGTCATCATGTACTCTCACACAGGTAGAAATTGAGGTTCTCTCCAAAGGTCTCTCCTTCGTTCCAACTATAAAATACCTAGAATATTACTGGGTCAAAGACTTCTCTCTTTTTACAAGAAAACTCATGTGGGCAAAATTTATTAAAAATTCCTAATAGGCACAAGTGTACAGATTGGGATATTAGTGAGGAGGATCTTCCTCATCTCTAAATTCTGAAGAATTTATGGGAAGAGGAACTAGATGAGAGTGGCCCTGGATCATTTATAGATCTTCACCTACCCAGTACAGCTCCTCCTCCACTGATACATACCCCACACATTGACACATTTGAAAGTATGGTTATCCATCATCTAGGCCACATCAACAATGGGAGGACCAATTATTCACATAGAAACCTCAGCCATGCACAGAATATGGCACTACTCAGTTTAGAGCGGGATGAAAATATTGAAATAAAGCCCTCCGATAAGGGGAGTAATATAATTATCCTGGACCGTGATAAATATAAGACCATGTCCCTAGATATACTGTCCCATTCAGATGGCTATGAAGTACTTCTGTCAGACCTCAGACCTATATTCTCTAAACCATCTTAGATTAAGCTTTTAAATCTGGTTTTATTTCCAGAAAAGAGCTAGCCTTTATGAAGCCTCAACATCCTCAAATACCGACTTTTTATTTCCTCTCAAAGATACACTCAAAGGACAACCAATTGTCTTGGACATCAAGGCTCAGTACCTATATTGACACCATCATAAAATCCTTTGTCATCTCTTTGCAGACATATGTCTGGGACACTATGGACATCCTAAAACATCTGGAGGCAAGTTTGGATGTTGAGGCTTTCTATAGCTCAACATGGAAGCCATCAAATATTTTCTCAATACTAGAGGTGTTCATCTCAAACCACATAGTGGCTTTGGTATGCAACTACTCAATTTTGTCCTCACAAAAACTACTTTCTCTGCAATGCATTGGCACTGCTTTGGGGAGTTCGGCTGTGCCCGTGTTTGCAAATTTATTCTTGGGGTGATGGAAACACCTTATTGTCTTATGTGAGGATATGGAGGCATGAACATTGTCGGTGTCCCTTTGTCTTAGGTACATCGACAATGTGCTGGTCTTCTGATCTGATACCAGCAACCGATTCTGGGAATTCGTCTCTGTATTCAACCACAATAATAGTTGGGCGGTAGGAACTCTCCAAAGGAGAAGTCGCACATGTAGTAGGGAGCCAGTTGATAAGTTAAACAAATGTACCACCTGTAAACTTGAAGAAGCTGTCGCATGGGGTCTGTTCATTAGGTGGGTTTCCTTGGGTCTGTTATGTCATAGATACATATATGGTTCGCCTTTGTACTTTTTGATATGTCTGGCCTTTTGGTTCCTATTTTCCAAAAAATGTTATTATTATATATTGCCTTACTATTACAATATATAATATGCTATGATGGTTGCCATTTAGGTCAGCTCATCTTTATGTACATTTTGTGTGATTACCATATATTTCATTTATTTACTCCCTTGGATTATCCCTCCTTTTGCATTATTTATGGTATTCCCTTTATTCCCCCTTATTTTTGTATTTTGCATATTTGTGTATATGTTTTTATTCACTGTGATTAGTAAATTATCATATATTTTTATCTATGTGTCGACATGTTTTTGTTAATTGCATGGGGAGTATACCAAGGTAGATGCATGTGGAAGCCCTTGTGGTAAGTCATTGACACCATGTTGGGATTATGAAGCCGGGGAGAACTCTGTTAACTTGGTTGCTACTGGCTTCCTTTTTATTCTGCCCATCTCGTAATGTGGACAAATGGCCCAGGATCATGGTGGATAAATAATGGTATTAGCCAGTTTAAGGTCCTGGTAGCAACAGAGCAGTGAACCACACGTCCTACTCCATGAGTGAGAGGCCACACCTCTCCTTAAAATAAAGTTTTTAATATAAAATGTAAGAAAACTGTTTAAAAAAATAACTAAAAAACTAAATATTCATATCACCCACCTTTTGCCATTTTATGTATAAAGATAAATAAGATAATACACATGAGTAATATGTCCAAACCAATAAAACATAGAGGAATCTATCCTGTCCAGTAAACCAGCGTCGGACTGAGGTTCCTTGAGCTCAGCAGATACTCTAACACTGCAGTAAGCACTGGCATGGAAAAAAATAAAAAATAAAAATATCTGATAGAAAGTTTTTGGTTTTTTCACCCCCTAAAAAAATATAATAAAAAGGGATCAAAAACTCAAAAACCACCCATAATGGTTCCAATAAAAACTACAACTGGAGCATAAGATAAGAGCCCTTACTCAGCTCCATAGACATAAATATAAGAAAAAAAAACTGTATAAAAGGTCAGAATATGGAATTTTTAAATTTTTTTTACTATTTAAAACAAACAAACAAAAAAAACCTATTAATTATTATGGTATAGCTGTAAGTAAGTAAGTAAGCATAGTAATTCGTTTATAACAAAAAGTGAACACAATAAGAATGAAATCCATAAAACCTGGGTGAGAATTACAATTTTTTTTTATTTCAACCCATAATAATTTTTTTCACTTTTTGATGTGCATTATATAAAGAATTAAATGGTGCCAGAATAAAACTTGTCCTGCAGAAAATAATCCCTCACATGGAAAATAAGAAAAACAGTGATATGGCTCCTGGAAGATGGGAAGGAAAAATAAATGTAGGAAAAAATGAAACCAAATAAAACTTGTCTAAATATTGTAAAAAAAATAAATATTCTTGAAAAAAATTGGTATTATCCTGAAAAAATAGAATCCTTATTGTATGATTGTTACTTGAAGGAAGTAATTGTATCCTCCTTCCCCCCCAATCTACTAGCGGCCACTGCTGTCAATATAATCATAAGACATAGTCAAAGATGCCCATAGATGCTCAAGACTAGTCCTACAGAGAAGACATTCTATATAAATATGGGCTGTGGCACATTTGGCACATTATGATACTCAGCTCTGCTAGCCATGTGTACATTTATGAATATGTTCATTTACAGCTTTACTAATATCTTTATTCCTCAGACTGTATATAATGGGGTTGAAGAGTGGAGTAAACACAGTATATAGCAGGGAGAGGATCTTAGTGATGGTCGATGATTGTCCTTTGGTTGGGACAACATAAACACTAAATATAGACCAGTAGAATATGGAGACCACAATGAGGTGGGAGCTACAGGTGGAGAAGGCTTTCTGTCTACTCATGTTGGATGGAATCTTTAAGATGGAGACTATAATATTCCCATAACATGCTAGGATTATTGTAGTTGGGATGATAAGTGCCAGAATACTCTTTACGTAGTTTTGTAGTTGAACAATAAAAATATCAGAACAAGCAATGTCTAGTAATGGCATAAGATCACAGAAAACATGGTCAATGATATTTGGTCCACAAAATGTTAACGTTGATGGTGTGTAGATGTCAATGATCGCGGCGAAAAAGCCCAGAGACCAGCAGGTGGCAGCCAATTTCACACAATAGACCTTAGTCATTATCAGGGTGTAGCGGAGAGGATTACAGATGGCCACATATCTGTCATAGGACATCACTGCGAGGAGGAAACATTCAGATGTTACTGCGGCAGAACAGAAATAAAACTGAGTCAGGCAGGCAAATAAACGAATAGTCGTCCCATTATTCAGTAGGATATAAATCAGGTTGGGGATAATGTCTATGTTCACCAAGATGTCACTGATGGACAGTTGTGAGATGAAGAAGTACATTGGAGTGTGGAGGATCTTGCTGGTGGACACCAGGGTGATGATCAGGAGATTCCCACATATTGTGACACCAAAAACAATGAGGAGAAAACAGAACAGAACATATGATAATCCCTGACTGCCTCGAAATCCGAGGAGGAAAAACTCAGTGACCACAGTCAGATTGTTCTCCTACAGGAAATAAAGATAACATTATGTGGAGTTATAGCAAAGAGGATTTCTAGCCCCAAATTGAGGACCTACCATCAGTGTGACCGATGGAGAACTGCACAAATTGTATCCGGACACCTCCTGGTGCTGCTTTTCTGGATGGGGCCAGATACAGCTCTATAGTGGTGGGGCAGAATTACTCTGCAACTATTACATCAAACATTTAAATAAGTCAAAATGTAAAAAAAGATCAAAATGAGAGAATTTACAGGGAAATTTTAAAAAATCCAAGCAAGAGCAATAGAGGGTACCCTTTGTCTTTTTCTGTCATTGTTATCCTTATAACTACATCAATGTCCTTACATTTGCTGCTCTAATACTTCTACATAAGCTTCTTTATCAGAATATTACAGAAGATGCAATCACAGGATCACACACAAATGTACAGATTGTTTAGTATATGTGATATGATACAGAGTAGCAGAGTGGACGGACATTACATATACATATAATATGGATCATAATAAACCTAGCTGTATATATATATATATATATATATATATATATGTATATATATATATATACACAATATACAGTCACAGTGGAGACAAGGGGCCACGTCATTGTCTCCTGAGTGTCTGATGATCAGGTCCATTGAGGAACATAGAAATAGAAATGTTGACAATTATTGGTTTGTCCCTTGGTATCATGAAAAATAACCTGTAATGTCGCTAGATGAATAACATTCTAATAATCCATCATGACATAGGATTATATGGGGGTCTAATTGTAGATGACCCTTTATGCTTCATCGAATGGCTCACCCATCCACAAATCACTGGCTCCAAACCAACTGATGAAAATATCTGTGGGACGAATTTAAAAGGAGCCTTTGTAGAGCCCCGCTGGTGAGTCCATGCCTTTACATGATCCCGAAGAGTCTTTAGCTTGAAGGTCTCCATCTCAAATAAATAACTAAGTGAGCTTTGTTGCAAAACCTTCTTTCCTCTAGTATGGTTGTGGCTAGAGATTTGCTTTGTCTAGTAGTCATGAGGTTTGACCCTACGGTTGGTTTCAGGATGAGTCGGATCTGCTATTACTATACTGTGGGGTCTCTTCAGTCTCCAGAGTATAATAAATGGAGGTCCAGGAAAGCTGAGTAAAGACAACAAACATTTATTCCCACTTTGCCTCATCTATCCCCAGCACCATGATGTCAGGGCACCCCACGTGACTGCTGAGGTTCAATCACTCACCTCAGGATGACTCTAGGAAGAGGATATTGGGGAACCGCCAGACACCGCGAGGATGCCCAGGAGTGGTGAGTATAAGTGTTTGTCATTTTTCCTCACCTCCACTGGTCCTCCACTTATTATACTCTGGAGTTTGAGGAGTGTTTCATGAGTGACAAACCCCAAAAGTTGTGGGTGCAGTCTGAAACTTTTGGAAAATTTGGTTCAATTCTGGTTTTATTTGAATCGGTTCGCTCATCCTTGGCTTTTCTTGAGTTCTGTGATAAGATGTGACAGTGTCCAGGTAAAGTTTGCTACATCAGAAGATGAGTAATATTAGACATATCCTGTCCAGTCCTCCATAATGACACAAATTATCATCTGTTGGAAAGACTGACACGTATAAAAGATAGGGCTCATACAACAACATAAATGGTACTTTTTTTTCTCTAAAGGCAAAGATCCACAAACCCCTAGATAGCCCAGTAGGTTGTCCAATTGTGTCCGGGGTGATCTCGGTGAGGCCTCATTCACACATCTGTTTATTTTAGTATCATGTGCTGTCGATGGTTGTCTCTTTTTCACATCAGAGAACAATAGATGAGACTTTTGCTTTATTATACTTTTCTATGCCTTTGGGTTCGTAAAAACAGCCAGCACAAGGATGTCCTCCATGTTCTGTCCTTGATTTTTATGGACCCATAAACTTTAATGGAATGTATAGACATCAATATCCAACAACGATAATTCAGGGGTTAGAGAGAACGGGTATTGGAATACCTCAGAAAGGACGTTACATATTTTAGCCCAAAAGGGTCAAATGCAGTGGCGTAACTAGGAATGGATGGGACCTAAGGCCAACATTTGACATTTTAAGACGCAGAAGGAGATAAAGGAATGGGAATATAAGTTAATGCAAAAATTTCAAATTCTGCAATTTGGACTTAATATTCCTGCCAGTTTCATGTCACACTAGGTATTAACTGTGAGGGTCACAAATCACCACCTGACAGCAAACAGATAACAGCAAGAATTACTGATCCCTCTGTCATGCCCCACAAGTTTCCATATTGTTTCTTTCTTGACCTGTTGTAAATAACTTCTCTACTTATATTGCATTTTGTTATTTTTAAAGATTCTAAGATCCTTTGAAGGTCCATGTCTTTTGTATATAAAAAGTCTGTGAATTTTCAGTGTCTTGTATAACATCATGTCTGAAGAAGAGAGCTAGCACTCTCAAAAGCTTACTATTGAATATACTCAGCCTCTAAAAGGTATCGCCTGATTTCTTCACTCTTTCAGTAATTCAGTAATACAATCCATAATCAGCGTCTTCCATGATTGTGTGTCCTACTGAACCAGACTGAGGGACCATTTAAAGGCTTAGGAAACCTTGGCAGGTGACACTGAATTTACAAGACTGAACTGAACTTACAATATTCTCATTTTCTTAGATTTGGGTTTTCATTCCCTGTAATCCATAATCAACATTTACAGAAATAAAACACTTGAAACAGAAGACTCTGTGTGTAAAGAATCTAGAAAATGTTGGTTACTTTTTTAATGTAATTACTGAAAGAAATAAACAGTTCAAAGATATTCTAATTTATTGAGATGCATCTGTACTAATGTTGCCGTGATCGGACCATTCAATACACCTTAAGCAGGATGATAATATTTTATCGTATAGGGACTTATTTACAAAAAAAAACAAAAACAAAACATATCAATTTGAGAGTAGGACTTGTGGGCATAAGAGAAAAAAGTAATACCGTGTTTCTCCAAAAATAAGACCTATCCCGAAAATAAGCCCTAGCTACATTTTCCAGGTTTTTTGGAGTAGGCTTGAAATATAAGCCGTACTCCAAAAATAAGCCCTATCTAATTTAATCCCTTCCCGACATCCGCCGCGTGATTACAGCGGATGCCGGGTCCTTAAAGATGGCGGCCACTCTGCTGCAGAGCGGCTGGCCGTATCGGATCTCTGCGGAGACCTGGAGTTAATGCCCGCGATCAGTGTCTACCCTGATCGCGGGCATTGTTTAGCGTGACTTCCCTTTCCCTTCCCTCCCACCAAAGTAGCAAAACCCGGAGTTAATGGGCATTGCTTAGTGTGACCTCCGCGCTCCCCCCCCCCATCCCCCACCCCCTATAGCTGCTATACCGGGTCTCCTTGTACACCGGAGACCCGCAGTTAATGCCCGCGATCAGAGTCCACTGATCGCGGGCATTGTTAGGTCTTTCAGTCCGTGACCCCCCCCCTCCCCTCGACCCCCCAAAGCAGAGTAACTATCCCCAGGGCCGGTCCCCACCGGCCCCGTACCTTTGACGTTGCAGGCCGGCTCCTGCGGGTGAGATCGCGGGAGCTGACCTGTTCCTTTGACAGCCGGGAGCGTTATGAAGGCTCCCAGGCCTGTCATAGGAATATTATTATTGAGGCCAGCCTCATTAGTAATATAGATAATCTCCCATAGACTGCAATAGGTTGTATTGCAGTCTATGGGATGATTGCAGGTTCAAGCCCCCTAGAAGGGGTTAATAGTAAAAAAAAAAAAAAAAGTTAATAAAAATATTTAAAAAAAAACAACAAACTAAAAGTTCAATCCCCCTCCCACTTTCACTAGAATACATATAAAAATAAAATATTACTGTGAAACACATACACATTATCCCTGTGTCTGAAAATGCCCAGTCTACAAACTTATAAAATTATTTTACCTCTATGGTGAATGCCGTAGCAAAAAAAAAAAAATGAAAGTGCCGAACTGCTGTTTTTTCGCTGTTTCACCTCTGATAAAAGTTGAAATAAAAAGCGGTCAAATGTGTCATTGTTGTTCATGGAAAAAATTAAGACCTACCCCGAAAATAAGCTCTAGCACTTTTTTCAGAGCAAAAAATAATATAAGACCCTGTCTTATTTTCGGAGAAACACAGTATCTCTTTCAGTTAAATGTTGATATCGCTAACGTTCACCGGCCCCTCCTCATTGACCATCTGACCGTCAGTGGGTGCGTTAACAGCTCCTAAAGCTGTAGAATCTAAAGAGGGCCACATAACTTTGTTAAAGTCCCCAGTAAGGATTATATGCCCTTTTTATGCTGCTCCACCAACTCAGGGTGGGTTCACACCTGCGTTCCAGTCCGTCCGTTGCCAATCCAGTGAAAATCTCGGCGAACGGGATTGGCATCGGATACAGACCGGTCAGCGACGCATTGGTTAAAAACCCATTCATTTGAATGGGTTTTTAAAGCAACGCGCGGGTGTCCGATTGCACCCTCTGCGCTGCGAATCCTTTTTTTCATCGGAAACAAAGTCGGACACGCAGGACTTCGTGTCCGACGAAAAAAAACGGCTTCGCAGCGCATCCCGGACATATTTGGCTCCCATCCT
Organism: Leptodactylus fallax; assembly: GCA_947044405.1. Classification (NCBI taxonomy): domain Eukaryota; kingdom Metazoa; phylum Chordata; class Amphibia; order Anura; family Leptodactylidae; genus Leptodactylus; species Leptodactylus fallax. The sequence goes on from CAMRHE010000671.1 coordinate 575,150, forward strand.
CCTACTGCTGTTTTATTCTTCTGTACAATGTACTGGGAAGCTGCAAAAAATTTCAGAATTGGGAATTGAAGAAAAAGTGCATTTGTGCAACTTTCTTACAGGCTTAGTTTTGACATGTCATCTGTATTCTATGTTTTCGTACAGTTCTGGAAATACAAAATTTTTATAGTTTTATTTACATTTTAACCCCTTAACAAAGATATAAAACTTTGCAAAAAAAAAATTCTGATACCTGTAACTAATATAAGAGGGAGTCCAATAGATTAGGAAAAAACAAGGTTTTTTTCTCTTTGAAGCCACTGCTTGGAGTTTGGTCTGGTATACAAGCATGGTAACATGGCTCTACACAGGGTAAGCCCAGACCCCCTTTAGGAATAGGGAGGTATAGCAGGTGTCTTGTTATCCTGGCCCTGTGACCTTTCTACACATAGTTTAGAATAGGGATCAGTAACCTTTGGTACTCCAGCTGCTGTGAAAGTATGACTACCAGCATGCTCCATTCCCTTCCATGGGAGTTCCAAGAATAGCAGAGCAAGTATGCATGCTGGGAGTTGTAGTTTTAAAACAGCTGGAGTGCCAAAGGTTGCCTGCCCCCGGTTTATAAGGACATGTTTAATTTTGTTTAAATAAAAGGATAATAAGGAAATTGGGAGGTTTTTGGAATAAATATAGAATTTTAGGGAGAAGAAAGATTTTAACAGCAATAACAATATGTCCAATAACAATACATCCAATCCACCACAGCTAAAATTAAAGAAGATCCAAGGTCTCCTTTTTCAAGGCTGTCAAAAAGGGCAAATAGTTCATAGCATATAGTTGGAAAGACGGGAAGGCTAATTTAATCCCCAGGTAGGAAGACCCTGATCTGTCCAGGGAAAGGAGAAGCCTTCTTGTATCCTCTGAACTAATTTTGTATCAAGTCCCATGTTCAGAATCCTTGCTCCCCTAATAGTTACTTAATAATAGGACACAGTATTGAATTGATTCAGCCCTTCTAAAACATAGGGGAGAGAATGGAGCAGGGAGGAAAGAGTTATAATAATTTTGTCGGCATATAAACTGATTTTATGTTTGGTGTGACCAATTGCAATACCCTGTATGATATTTGAACATCTAATATATTGGGCTAGGGAATCCAGGATAAGTGAGAAAATAAAGGGGGAGAGGGGACATCCTTGTCTGGTGCCATTGGTGATGTGGAATAAACTAGATTGTTAGCCAAATGCCAGAACTCTTGTAGAAGGTTGAGAGTAAAGCGCCATTACAAGAGCTTGGGATGCCAAATTTAGTAAGAACTGCACCGATAAATCCCCAATGTACGCAGTTGAATGTCTTTTCCGCATCCAGTGAGAGGAGCAGAGAAGGTATTTGATGGCGCCCCACAAAATCAATAATATTTAGATTTCAGCGTGTGCCATCAGCAGACATTCTGTTCTTAACAAATCCCACTTGATCTTGGTGCACTAGACATCTGAGAAAGGCAGCTAAATGGGAGACAAGTATTTTGGCATATAACTTTAGGTCAGTATTTAGTAGACTTATGGGTCTAAAAGTTTAGGCTTAGGGAGGGTAATAATAATAGCCTGAAACATTTCTGCTGGAATAGAACCTGAAAGGAGTATTTGGTTAAATAGGAAAGCTATAAGGGGTACAAGAATATGGCGAAACTGTTTGTAATAATCATTAGACAGTCCATCAGGACCAGGGGACTTGTTTAATTTCAAGGAGGGGAGGACATTCCAAACGTCCTGAGCAGAAAAGGGTTTAGATAGGGATTCTAATTGTGTAGCAGATAGGAATTGCAAGTTAAGACTCTCTAAGAAACATTGAATAACCTGGTCAGAGGGTTGAGTGGTAGAGGGGTCATCTCTAAGATTATAGAGAGCGGCAGAGAAGTCTGCAATAGTCTCTGCAATACATTGTGGGTTGAAAGTAAGCTCTTACTGTTTCAAATATATATTGCATATGGTATTCTCCTTTTTTGAGATTGGTGCTTCAGTTGGGATACTAGAAGGGATCCAGCTCTGTGGCTAAGTTTATAGAAATTAGCCTTAGATTTGTACAAAGCGGCTTCGTATTTATAGAGGTCTAGTTAGTGGAGTTGTTGTTGCAGTTGGCTAATAAGTCTCGATCTTTGAGGATAGACAATCATCTTATTTAGTCCAGAAGAAAACAAGATTTGTATGCACACAGCCCAACTCACATATTGTAGTCCTCGGAAAACTTCTTGTGTCCTACTTCCAATGCCTGGAATCCAGTCTCCTCGGTCGGAGACAACTGGTAGTTTGCAAAGAATGGTTGTAGGATCCAGCAATGCAAGAAGAGGTCCAGTGTGATAAAATATAAAACTTAACTTTTAATTATTCCATAGGAAACATGTACATAAAAAAACAATCTTCAGTAAAAATGGCGAATAAAAGCCTACGTGTTTCGAAACCAAAGTTCCTTCCTCATAGCCTTATAGTCATCTTATTTAGGCAGGAGAGATGTAGAATGTCTTGTGTTAACTGGAACCAACTGGAAGTTCGTTCCCTTTTGTCCTTAGCTGCAAGACTTATAAAGTGGCCTCTAATATACGCCTTATGGGCGCACCATAGAAGAGGAGATGTCTGTGGATTTGTTGATAGAAAAGTACTTTGCAAGGGTTTGACTGTGCGCTGCTTGATATTTGGAGGAATGTAGAATAAAATGGTTTATTCACCAAGATAAGGAGGGGAGTTTGTTAAAGTGTTCAGAGATATACTTATGGGGGCATATAATGATCGGAGATCCAGAGATGGATACAAACATAAAAAACAATGTTACTTACCTCTCCCTGGGGGTCTGACAAGCCCCGAGAGAACAGTAACCGCTGGGCGGTAGTGTTTACAGTGGAGTCGAAGGCACTCACCAAAGTAGAAGTCAGAGGAATCGGCACATGTAGTAGGGAGCTGGGTAATAAGTTGAACAAATGTGTCACCTGAAAACTTGAAGCATGTAGCATGGAGAGTATGCCAAGGTAGATGCATGTGGAATCCCTTGTGGTAAGTCACTGGCACTACGTTGGGATTGTGCAGTCAAGATGGGATTGTGAAGCCAGAGTTAACCAAGTTCACTCCGTAAACTTGGTTGCCACTGGCTTCCTTTTTACTCTGCCCATCTCAGAATGTGAACAACTGTCCCAGGAATTGGGGGGGGGATAAATAATATAACAAAAATTGAGTGCCAGTTTAAGGTCCTGGTAGCAATAGAACAGTGAAACACATGTCCTACACCATAAGCAAGAGGCCACACCCCACCTAAAATAAAGTTTTAAATGTAAAATGTAAGAAAATATTAAAAAAAAAAACCAAAAACTAAATATTCATATCACTCACCTTTTGCCATTTTATGTATAAAGATAAACAAAAGAATACACATAATTGATATTTCTACATCAGAAAAAGCCCAAACCAATAAAACATAGAGGAATCTATCCTGTCCAGTAAACCAGTGTCGGACTGAGGTTCCTTGGGCTCACCAGATACTCTAACACTGCAATAAACACTGGCATGGAAAACTAAGAAAATTAATAAAAAAGGGAGAAAAAGCTCAAAAGCAACCCATAAGGGTACCAATAAAAACTACAACTGGACCACAAGATAAGAGCCCTTAGCTCCATAGACTCCATATATATATATATATATATATATATATATATATATATATATATATATAAATAAATGTTATGAAGGTCAGAATATGGAAAAAATGTTTTATATTTTACTATTTTAAAAAACAAACAAAAAAAACTATTAACAATTCTGCTCACTCACAGAGTAAAGGTAGGCAATCATTTATAACAAAAAGTGCACACAGTAAGAATGAGATCCATAAAACCTGGGCTAGAATTAAATTTTTTTTTAAATTTAAGCATAATTATTTTTCTCACTTTTTGATGTACATTGTATAAAGAATTAAATGGTGTCATTACAAAATAAAACGTGTCCTACAGAAAATAATCCCTTACATGGAAAAATAAGTAAAAGAGTGCTATGGTTTTGGAATATGGGAAGGAAAAAAAAATGCGGAGGAAAAAGAAACTGAATAAAACAAAAATTGGTATTGTCCTGAAAAAATAGAATCCTTATTTTATCAATGTTACTGGAAGGCAATATTTGTACCCTCCTTCCCCCTCAAATCTACATCTGGTGGCTGCTGCTGTCAATATAATCATAGGACATAGTCAAAGAAGCCCATAGATGCTCAAGACTAGTCCTACAGAGAAGACATTCTATATAAATATGGGCTGTGGCACATTTGGCACATTATGATATTCAGCTCTGCTAGCCATGTGTACATTTATGAATATGTTCATTTACAGCTTTACTAATATCTTTATTCCTCAGACTGTATATAATGGGGTTGATCAGTGGAGTAAACACAGTATACATCAGGGAGAGGATCTTAGTGATGGTTGACGATTGTCCTTTGATTGGGACCACATAAACACTGAACAGAGACCAGTAGATTATGGAGACCACAATGAGGTGGGAGCTACAGGTGGAGAAGGCTTTCTGTCTACTGATATTGGATGGCATCCTTAGCATGGAGAATATTAATATTCCCATAACATACTAGGATTATTATAGTCGGGATGATAAGTGTTGGAATACTCATTACATAGTTTTGTAGTTGTACAATGAAGATATCAGAACAGGCGATGTTTAATAATGGCATAAGATCACAGAAAACATGGTCAATGATATTTGGTCCACAAAATGTTAACGTTGATGGTGTGTAGATGTCAATGAAAGCAGCCAAAAAGCCCAGAGACCAGTAGGTGGCGGCCAGTTTCACACAATAGACCTTAGTCATTATCAGAGTATAGCGAAGAGGATTACAGATGGCCACATATCTGTCATAGGACATCACTGTGAGGAGGAAACATTCACATGTTACAGTGGCACAACAGAAATAAAACTGAGTCAGGCAGGCAAATAAAGTAATGGTTTTGCTGTTAATCAGTAGGATGTGGAGCAGGTTGGGGATAATGTCTATGTTCACCAACATATCACTGATGGACACTTGTGAGATGAAGAAGTACATTGGAGTGTGGAGGATCTTGCTGGTGGACACCAGGGTGATGACCAAGAGGTTTCCATATATTGTGGCACCAAAAACCATGAGGAGAAAACCGAACAGAACATATGATAATTCCTGGCTGCCTCGAAATTCTAGGAGGAAAAACTCGGTGACCACAGTCAGATTGTTCTCCTACAGGACATAAAGATAACATTCAGTGGAGTTATAGCAGAGAGGTTTTTTAGCCCCAACAGTGTTTTTGATACTGAGGACTTACCATAAGTCACACCACAAATTGTCCGGCCACTTCCTGGCACTGCCTCTGTGGACGGGGCCGGATACAGCTATGCTCCTGCTCAGCCTTATAGTGTTGGGGCAAAATTACTCTAACTTTTAAAAACAGTCAAAATGTAAAAAAAGTTCAAAATCAGAATTTACAGTGGAATTTTTACAAATTCAAGCAATAGAGGGTCACCTTTGCGTTTTTCTGTCTTTGCTATGCTTACTAAATCAATGTCCTTACATTTGCTGCTCTCATACTTCTACATAAGCTGCTTTATCAGAATATTCCAGAAGACGAGATCAAAGGATCACACACAAATGTACAGATTGTTTAGTATATGTAGATACATGTAATATGGATCATAATAAACCTAGCTGTATATACTGTATACACAATATACAGTCACAGTGGAGACAAGGGGCCACGTCATTGTCTCCTGAGTATCTGATGATCAGGTCCATTGAGGATTATAGAAATAGAAATGTTGACATTATTGTTTGTTTCTCCGTATCATAAAAAATAACCTGTAATGTAGCTAGAAGAATAAAATTCTAATAATCCATCATTACAAAGGATTATATGGGGCATCTAATTGTAGCTGACCTTTTATGCTTCATCAAATGGCTCACCCATCCACAAATCACTGGCTCCAAACTAACTCCTATGTACAAGTGATGACAGTATCTTTGGGACGACTCTAGTCGGCTGGCCGGTCCATGACCTCACACATGGTCTTTAGCTTGAAGGTTTTCATCTCAAATGAATAACTAAATGAGCTTTGTTGTGAAACCTTCTTTCCTCTACAGTAGTATGGTTGTGGCTATAAGTCATGAGGTTTGACCCTAAAGTTGGGTTCAGGATGATGGAGTCTCCTCGGTCTCCAGAGAATAATATATGAAGGTCAAGGGGAGGTGAGTAAAGACAACAAACAGATATTCCCACCTTGCCTCACCTATCCCCAGCACCATGATGTCAGGGTGCCCCAAATGACTGCTGAGGTTCAATAACAGACCTCAGGATAACCACAGGGTGAGTGACATCAGCCAGAGGCTGAAAGAGGACATTGGGGAACCGCCGGAAACCTCATTTATGCCCAGGAGTGGTGAGGCAAGGTGAATGTAAGTGTTTGTTGTTTTTCCTCACCTCCACTGGTCCTCCATTTATTATACTCTGGAGTCTGAGGAGTGATGCATGGGTGACAAACCCAAAAGTTGTGAATGCAGTCTGTAACTTTTGGAAAATTTGGGTCAAATCTGGTTTGATTCAAATAGTTTGTCATCCCTAAGGTTTGTTAAGTTCTGTGATAGGATGTGTTAGTGTTAGTCTCAGGGCATTTTTTGGTACATCAGTATGTGAGTAATAGAGATGAGCGAATTTTTCAATAATTCGAATCAGCATCTTTGCTGTATTTCCCAAAACGATTTGATTCGATCTGAATTAATTCACGGCGAATCGCATTAAAAAACAGCTATTTTCCTGGCTGCAGAGAGCCTAGGGATATGGGGATATGCATTTTAAAGTAAGGAAACATCAGAATAGCCTTTAGAAAGGCTATTCTACGCCTACCTTTGCCGTTGCATCACTCCCCCTGAGATGTCCTGGTCCTCCTAGCTAGTGTAGGAAAAGAATAAAGAGTGTAGAGCCGACAGCGCATGCTCGGTGGCCCTCTTTATTCTATTCCTACACGAGCGGCTCTGTGCATGTCTGGCGGCTATCTTTATTCTTTTCCTACACGAGTTAGGAGGACCAAGACATCACAGGGGGTGTGATGCAACAGCAAAGGTAGGAGTAGCCATTCTAAAGGATATTACGACGTGTCCTTAATTTTTTTTTTTTTTTTTTTTTTTGAACTTGAAGTTTATTGAAAAGTTTTCAGAGTATACAAAGTATAAACTTAATGGTTTGATGACATGGAATTTCAAAACATTAGAATAATGAGGGGAAGAAGGGGAAGGAAAAGCAGGAGAATGAAGGAAGGAAAGGGAGGAGGGGGAGACGGAGGGGAGGTAGGGGAAAAGTAGTCGTAGTGGAGGGACATAGGATAAAGCGTGATACATAAATAACAATCAACCAATCAACAACAGTAATCCAGTAGACATTTTGATCGCAATTCAAACACAGGACAGGTGAGGTTCAATATACTGTAGTAATAGGTAATTAGGGAATTTGAGAAAATCGAGAAACGGGTATCCAACAGTTGGCATATATCAAGTGATAACTGGCAAAGTGGGGTTAATTTAGGTAAGGAATCCCAAAGCAAGGTCAACATTTGTAGCCCGACCAGGTTATCCACTTACCGCACAAATTTCTAAACGCCAGGGCATTACTCAATCTGCAGGACAACAAATGTTCCATAATGCAGTTAAATGTGACTGCTCTAGTGATTTCGGGTAGATTAGGAAAGTCCGAACTCTTCCATAAGTGGGCAATCCTATATCTAGTGACAGTCAATACATGGAAAATAATACACAGGTCACTGAGGAGCAACGTGTCAATACCCAATGACAGCAAGGCTACATGTGGTCCCCAAGGTATCGGATACTGAACAATAGTACGTAATAGGGTATGGATTTGGTTCCAAAGTTGTGTAAGTCTAGGGCACGACCACCATATATGCATAAGGATACCAGTTTCAAAATTGCATCTCCAGCAGGTTTTAGAAGCAGTTGAGAAAAGTGCTAGTCTAGACGGGGTATAATACTATCTATATATCAATTTTCTAGACAATTTCAGGTGGTCGATGGAATGGGAAACCTTGGAGGACAAAGAGAACACCTCCTTCCACTGAGCATCTGTAAACTTCAGACCAAGATCCGCCTCCCATTTTGACCTAAATCCAAGCTGTCTGTGGGGTGAGTTATCTCTGATAGTTTTGTAAGCGTACGAGTCACCTGCTCTAATGAGCTAGGAGGATCATTAGAGCAGGTGACCCCTTTCAAAAAATGACGGATTTGCAGGTATTTATAAAAGTCATGTTTAATGTGAAATTGGTTACAAATGTGGGTAAAAGAATGCAAAGTTACACCTTGATATAATTGACCCAGAGCCAGTAAACCTTATTTAACCCAATCCCGGGTATCCAGATCTAATATAAAGGAAGAAAGGGTTTCCAGGGGGACATAAGCTAGGTTTACCTGAAGAACAGGAAGGTTGGTATGACACAGTCTCCACACCTTCACCGCTGCTTGCATGGTGGGTAGGGTCACCTTTGCTACAGATGAATCTAAAGCACCATAGTAGCAACGTTAGAGAAGATAAATGGTATTTCTCAATATCAACCCAGTGTTTCCCCTCAGACATGTACCACCAGGCTTTTAACTGGTTCAAAATTGATGTGTAATAATAATACAGTAAATTAGGGCAGTCTAACCCTTTGGATTTAGGGAGAAGAAGTACAGATGTGGGGATCCTAGCTCCTTTGTGTCCCCATATAAAACAAATTACTAAGCATTGAAGAGACATAATAATGTGTTTGGGAACTTTAATGGGGAGGTTCCTAAAGTAGTATAATATCTTTGGAACTAGGAACATCTTAGCTGCAGAAAGTCTGCCCAGCCATGAAATCTGGACTTTTGAGTAAGCGGTAATGTCTTTTTGAATAGCTAATAAAAGTTTCGAGCAATTGGTTCTGCAAAGCTGGGAAGGTGGGTAGGTCAGGTGTATGCCTAAGTAGGGAATTGTCCTGTTGCCCAAGGAAAAGGGAAGAATTGTTGAAGCTGTTGTTGCATAGAGAGGGGAATGCCCATATTCAGATTTAGGGATTTGGAGGTCTTTACTTTGTAATAACTTACTTTATGAAAGTCATTTATAAGGGCAACCCCCGTAGGAAGTGATTGTTCAGGCTTTGACAGTGACATGATAATGTCGTCTGCAAATAGCTCTATGCGATGCTCAGTTGCGCCCTCCTCAATACCCCAAATATTAGAAGAGGACCTTATGCTTTTGTCAAATGGTTCCATAGTCATTTCAAAGATCAGGGGAGACAAGGGGCACCTCTGACGGGTTCCATTAGTAATGTAAAAAGTGGTGGATAGGACTCCCGCCGATGTAGACCCTAGCTGAGGGAACTGTGTATAACGCCATAATAGCTGTCTGAATAGAGGGGGGGAAGCCAAATTTTTGCAACACTGCTTGCAAATATCCCCAATGGACCCAGTTGAACGCTTTCTCCGCATCCAAAGCTAGGAGCAGAGAAGGCGTCCGATGGCTGTGGGTCTTGGGATACAAGATCAATAAAGCATATCGTACCATCTAGAGTTTGTCTTCCTTTTATGAAGCCCACTTGATCCTTATGGATAATAGTAGGTAAGATATCCGTAATTCTCCTGGCTAGGATCTTGGAGTACAATTTCAGGTCTGTATTTAAAAGGGAGATGGGTCGAAAATTAGATGGGGTGTTGGGCATTTTCCCTGGCTTGGGAAGTGTAATCACCAAAGTTTCCAGGATTTCTCATGGAGGCGACCCGGAGGAGGCGATATGATTAAACAGACGAGTAAGATAAGGAGTGAGAAGAAGTTGGTTATTTTTGTAATACTCGTTTGTTAATCCATCAGGTCCAGGGGACTTGTGCATTTTCAGCGATTTTATCACCTGAAGCACCTCATCCTGAGAAAAGAGGGAGAGAAGGGAGGTCTTTTGGGCATCCGAGATAGAAAGAGGGGAGATGGAGTCTAGATAGGCGGCAATAGCAGTTGGGGTAGGCTGAGGGATCATGGAGTCAGAGTTTAAATTGTATAGTTTCGAGTAGTACTGTGCTAAGACATCCACTATGCCCTTAGGGTCCACCACTTTTCGTCCAGACTCATTAAAAATAAAGGGAATGCAGCTTTTAGATATGTGAGCTTTTAATCTTTTAGCTAAAGCTGTGCTCGGTTTGTGACCCTGCCAATAATACGTTAATTTAAATTTTGGTAGGGTAAGCTCGTATTTATATACATTGAGTTCATGCAACTGAGCATGCAGGGTAGAAATTTGTTTAGTCCTATCAGGGCATGGTGTTATCTTATTAAGTCTATGTAGGGATTCCAATTGGGTGGGTATGGCCTGTTCCTGCTGAATCCTTTACTTTTTGGCATGGGAGGTTTGCTGAATGAAATGGTCTCTCTGAAAACCTTATGGGCACACCATAAGGTAGTGTCGCTCACCTGATTATTATCATTAAATTCAAAGTACTCTGATAAAGCCGAGGAGATGGCCAGGGTATATTTAGGGTGCTGTAAAATAAAATTATTAAGTCTCCATACTGTGTCAGGATGAGAGGGATACTGTTCCTGTACCACAATGGAGACCGGTGCGTGATCAGACCACATCGGAATGCCAAGAGCAGATGAGCTAACCCTCTGGAGAATAGACCTGTCCACCAGAGCGTAATCAATCCTGGTGTATACTTGGTGCGGATTAGAGTAGAAAGTATAATCAAATTCAGAAGGGAGCTGATGTCTCCACACATCAAAAAGCTGCTGGGACTGTAAAAGGTTAACTATAGGGGTAGGTTCCAACATCGTCTCAGGAGCAGTGGAATCCATCAAGGGCCAAAGTACCTTATTAAAATCTCTCATTACATGGCCTTTAGCCACCTCTTCCAGCCGTGACAAAAGCATCTGCAGAAATGGCACTTGCCTCTTGTTGGGTGCATAAACTGAGACTAGTGTATATTGTACATTATTAATATGACACACCAGGATAACAAATCTCCCATCTTCATCATTGATCTCATGGTCAATAGCAAAGTCCAACGTGTCTCTAACAAGTATTGCCACTCCACATTTCTTAAGCACCGCATGTGAAAAAACTTGAGCTGTGTAATGCTTGTGGCGGAGTCGGGGACCATCCTCCCAATTCAACTGTGTCTCCTGAAGACAAAGTATGTCAGAATTGGAAGTCCTCACCTCCTTCCACAGCACTGCTCTTTTATATGAAGAGTTCAAGCCTTTAACATTCAAGGACAGTACCTTAATCCCATGGTTACTGGTCCAGTGGTCTGCGAGGGCTGGGGTAACTACAGGAAATGTGGAGTGCAATGCCAAATACCATTTGGACCACCAGAGCCACCTATCAATAGTGGTGATCAAGAGTCTACTGGTAGAACATAAGGTAAACAATAAAATACGAACATATGGAAAAAATAACAAGTTAACACAGAAAATGTATCACAGGTGAGTACTCCCAGAGATCTGGGGGGGGAAAAATCAGGATGCTATGGTAACCAAATCGCGCCAGACCGGTCAATACTCATGTAACTACCCCACCCAGTGCATAGTCAAAGCCCACTGGTGAGGAAGGTGGGCATTTAGGAAGGCCACCCAGGCAAGGGCCCAAGTGCCCCCCCCAAACACCCCACTATAAATATACATATCAGAGGATGGAATAGAGATGTGATAGAAAGTCAGTCATTAGGATGCCTTGGGTGCTTCTTTCTCTTTGGTACGGTCACCCATTCTTCCTCCAAAACAGGAGGTAAAGATTGTTTTCCCGGTGAGACATTTTGTAACAGAGCCATCAGATCCCACTCGAGAACTTGAGAGCTGCTTCTGAGGTGTTGGCAACCACCTTGGAACCACCGTGTTAGGAGCCGAGCCGGACCGGAGCCTCCGCAGCGGCATGCGGGGGTTGCCGGTCCTCTCCTCTAAGCAGTCCGCAGCTCGTTCCTTCCGGCCCTTAGGGAGTCAGGCCTGAACCTCCATGACGGTATGTAGGGGTTGCCGGTCCTCTCCCAATTCGGGCCACGAGATTCCCTTCTGGCACAGGAGCTCGGCTGGAGCCTATATACAGTATTCGGGACTTCCACCCCAGGTAATCGCTGGCTATTTAGTTTCCCCTGGTAGTAAGCTCTGCTTTGTATCCTGTTTGTGACCTCCTGCCTTGACCACCTGCTTCAGTTGTTTGACTATCCTTTTGGCCTCCCAATTTTGTACCTTGCTCTCTCCTGCTAAAGACCCTGGCTTGCCTTCAGACTTCATCCACCTGAAACTCTATTTGGTACCGCTCTGCTCTCCTGTTACCGACCCTGCTTGTTTGACCTTTCTCTTGGATTTCCCTTCTGTAGCACGCTAACCTCACATTGACAACCCAGACTCTACGACCACTCTTTGAAACTCTACTGCCATCTACTGCCTGCCACCATCCGCTGTTTTCTGACTCTGCAGACCGACATCTCAACTCCATCAACTAACTGGTAAGTGATTCCAGTTCCTGGCTCTACTGTGTCTGGTGGTGTGCTGGGTGTTCGGCGCTCTCTGACCCATACCGCTCTGCCCGAGAGTAGCTTCCAAGTCCATCCCCACCATCAGGGTCTCTGGTGAACATCTCTGAAGGGTGGGGTTTGGTGCGGTTTGGAGGGTGCAGGACACTAAGCACAGTTTTTGTACCATTTGATCGGTTTTGACCGGTGTTGGGACTCTTTGCTCTATTCTACATCTGTTTCCTAACACCCCATTTGTATTGAATGCCATTGGTACGCAGGATTATTGTAACCATTGCAAATGACCACCTTCGAGCCAGAGTAGCTGCTGATAAATCCGCAAACAGGGTAAGGTCCTTGAAACGGTCTGGTAGAGCAGGAGGGTTCCTTGCTGCCGCCATTATTTTTTCTTTAGTATGGTAGAAATGCATTCTCGCAATGATATCACGAGGAGTGTCCATTGGCAAATGTTTAGGTTTAGGCAACCTATGAGCTCTGTCAATGAGTAAATCCCAGGTATCTACATCAGGCAAAAGTATAGCAAAATAGTCAGTTAGGAAAGATGCTATCTCCTCGCTTTTCACTGATTCTGGGATCCCTCTGAACCGTAAGTTATTGTGGCGATACCTGTCCTCCATATCAGCCATTTTTAATTTTATAGCTTCCACTTCCTCTATATCATTAGTAACATCGACCACGTCATTATGTGCTGCAGTTAGTTCTGCCATCTTATTCTCTACATGTGAGGTGCGATCCCCTAAAGAATGCACCTACTTTTGCAGAGCTCCAACTAAGATTTTTAGCTCAGATTGGATGGTTAACTTGAAATCAGCAAATAGGGACCACATATCTGCTTCTGAGATGGGTCTGGAAGGGTCACCTAGTGCTAGGCCTGAGGAGGATTGAGAAGGCATGCCGAGAGAGCACGGTGTGGCAGGCATGGACGGTGCCCTCACAGGGGTTAATACAGGAGAGGCTAGGATGGCTGGATGGAGAGGAGAATCTGCTGAGGCCGGGGAACTTGAACTACTAGCTGAGGATGGCAACAAGGGAAGTGCATCAAAGCTATCCAGTAAAGTACTCACTGTAGCCTGATCGCTGGTGGACGTTAAGGCCTTCTGTGTTGAGGAGGAAGAAGTGCGGGCACCATTTTGGAGGGACTCCGACGTCGGGAAGAATTTGCCAGCTTTAAAGGACCCATCACGGGCAGGAGGATATCGGGAGGATCCGTGCTGATGATCAGCTAGGTAGAGTAAGTAAAAACCGGTGTGTGCCACTGAAGAAGATTGGTGGGCTGTGGAGCTCTAGAACTATGCGCCTGGCTCCATGCGCCACTAGGCCATGCCCTGTGTCCTTAATTTAAAATGCATTTGATACCACAAAACATAAGGAAATACGAATTCGATGCAAATCGAAGATTTCCTGAAATTCAGATCGAATTCCACTTCGTCAGCTTCGATTCGCTCATCTCTAGCCATATCCATAAATACTTATAAAAATCCATAGATGGAATATCATTGTTTGGAGATATCAGAAAAGTCGGACAATGAATCACCTGAATAAATGTCTGATAACTTTTCTATACCCTTCCTAGTCCAAACGCTGAGATCAAGGTCTGGTATTAAATATTGAAGTGTGTGTAAATGGAGATCAGAAATCCAGAGGGGAAATAGGGCATTAAGAACCACCATGTTTGTCCAAGAGCCTAGACTCGCATTAATTGTGAGAAACAGCACATGGTAGTGATTCGTTCTAAGGTTGTAGACCACAAGAGGGAGTCTAGTCGATTAGGAAAAAACAATGTTTTTTTCTTTTTGAATCCATTGCTTGGAGTTATGAGGATTAAGCCATTGTCTCTTTTGGTCTGGTATATAAGCATGCTAATATGACTCTATATGGGGTAGATCTAGACCCCCTTTAGGAATAGGGCAGTATAGCAGGTGTCTTGGTATCCTGACCATGTGACCATTCCACACACAGTTTATAAGGACACGTTGAATTTTATTTAAATAAGGGATGATAGGGGAATTGGGAAGTTTTCAGAATAAATATAGAATTTTAGGGAGAAGAAGCATTTTAGTAGCTGAAATACATCCAATCCATGATGGATCAAATTTAAGAAGATCAGAGGTCTCCTTTTCCTAGGTTGTCAAAAAGGGCAAGTTCATAGTATATAGCTGGGGAGACGGAAAGGCTAATTTAATCTTGTGTTCTTGTATCCTCTGAACTAATTCTGTATCAAGTCCCATGTTCAGAATCCTTGATCCCCCAATAGTTACTTTATAATAGGACACAGCACTGAATTGATTCAGCCCTTCTAAAACATGGTGGAGAGATTGGAGCAGGGAGGAAAGAGTTATAATAATGTTGCTGGCGAATGATAAGATTTTATGTTCGGTGTGGCCAAGTGTGATACCCTGTATTATATTTGAACATATAATATATTGAGTTAGGGGTTCCATAATAAGTGAGAAAATCAACAGGGAGAGTGGACACCCTTGTCTAGTGCCATTAGTGATGTGGAATGAACGAGATTGGAAGCCAAATGCCAGGACTCTTGCAGCGGGTTCAGAGTAAAGTGTCATTATGAGAATATGGGCCGTACCTGGAATGCCAAATTTAGTAAGAACTGCATCAATAAATCCCCAATGTACACAGACAAATGTCTTCTCCACATCCAGCAACAGGAGCAGAGAAGGCATTTCACAGCGCTCAACAAAATCAATATTTAGAAATTGCCGTGTACCGGCAGCGAACATTCTGTTCCCACCTGATCTCGGTGCACCAGACAGAGAAATAGAGTTAAACGGGAGGCAAATATTTTAGCAGATAACTTTAGATCAGTATTTAGTAGACGTATGGGTCTGATGTTTGCGGTCTGTCAGGAGACTTCCCAGACTTAGGGAGAGTAATAATAATAGCCTGAAGCATTTCTGCTGGGATAGAACCTGAACAGTGTATATGGTTGAATAGGGAAACTATCAGGGGTACAAGAATATGGCAAAACTGTAATAATCACTAGACAGTCCATCTGGACTAGGGGCCCTCCCAAACTCCCAAATTTCAAAGAAGCGAAGGCATCCCAAACTTCCTGAGCAGAAAAGGGTTTAGATAGGGATTCTAACTGTGTAGCAGATAGGGATGGCAAGTTAAGACTCTCTAAGAAACATTGAATTACCTGGTCAGAGGGTTGAGTGGTAGAGGGGTCATCTCTAAGATTATAGAGAGAGGCAGAGAAGTCTGCAATAGTCTCTGCAATACATTGTGCGTTGAAAGTAAGCTCTTGCTGTTTTGAATATATATTGTATAAAGTATTCTCATTTTTTTGAGATTGGTGCTTCGGTTGGGATACTAGAAGGAATCCAGTTCTGTGGTCAAGTTTATAGAAATTAGCCTTAGATTTGTGCAAAGCGGCCTCGTATTTATATAGATCTAGTTGGTGGAGCTGTTGTTGCAGTTGGCTAATAAGCCTCAATCTTGGAGGATAGTCATCTTATTTAGGCAGGAGAGATGTAGAATGTCTTGTATTAACCTGGAACCACTTGGCATTTTGTTTCCTTTAGTCCTTAGCTGCAAGACTGATAAAGTGGCCTCTAATATACACCTTATGGGCGAACCATAGAATTGCACAGGAGATGTCTGGGGATTTCTTGATAGAAAAGTACTTTCTAAGGGTTTGACTGTGCGCTGCTTAATATTTGGAAGAATGTAGGATAAAATGGTTTATTTCCCAAGGTGAGGAGAGTGGTTTCTTAAAGTCTTCAGATATATACTTATGGGGGCGTGATCGGACAATTCAATGCACCTTTACGGGATGTTAATACTTTGTCGTATAGGGGCTTATCTACAAAAAAAAAAAAAAAACATATCAATTTGAGAATAGGATTTGTGAGCATAAGAGAAGAAAGTAATATCTCTTTCAGTCAAATGTTGATATCGCCAACATCCACCAGCCCCTCCCCATTGACCATCTGACCATCAGCGGTATTGCTGAAACAAAACATCCTTACTAAGAGCTATAGCAAACCCTCTTTTTGTGGCTATAGCTGGGGCTATAACAACAGATAGGGAGAGCTTAGATTTTTTTCTATATAAATCACATTCAGTAAAATGTGTTTCCTGTATGCAAAAAACAGCGGGTTCTAGGTGTTTAGCCTCTTTCCACACCAGGGAACGTTTGTGCAATCTATTAAGCCCTTTGACATTAACTGATGTAACAGATATTACCATGGTATTGGGAGGAAAGTACTATAGAAGGGGACATGGTCCTACTGAGAGAGTGGGAACCACCAGAGGTAGGTAACAGGAGGGAATGGGACAATCCAACAAACAACTGGTAACTAACAGAACATAATGTAAAAAACTAAGTAATAGATAAACCAGATAAACCATGAGAAGGTCAAAGTTGGTCTGTGGCAGGGGGGGGGGGGGAATTTGCACTGCTTCAATGTGGACTGAACCCAGGACCCATAAGGCACAAGTGAAGTATGTATAAATTGCTGAAATAATCCACCAGTGACTATGGTATTAGCCAGTTTAAGGTCCTGGTAGCAACGGAACAGTGAAAAACACGTCCTACTCCATGAGTGAGAGGCCACGCCTCCACTTAAAATTAAGTTTTTAATGTAAAATATAAGAAAACAGTTTAAAAAAATAACAAAAACTAAATATTCATATTCTCACCTTTTGCCATTTTATCTATAAAAATAAACAAAATAGTATGGTTGTAGGAGTCAGCAATACAAGAAGAGGTCCAATGTGGCAAAAGATAAAACCCAACTTTCAACTACGCCATAGGAAACATACACATAAAAATAAAATGAAAATCTTTAGTAAAAATGGCGAGTAACCTCTTACACGTTTCGGAACCGAAACCCCTTCCTCATAGTGTGTACTTCATACCTTCAGCCATGTTTAAATGCATTTATTTTATTTTATGTGTATGTTTCCTATGGAGTAGTTGAAAGTTGGGTTTTATCTTTTGCCACATTGGACCTGTTCTTGTATTGCTGACTCCTACAACCATCTTTTTTGAAGTACCAGTTGTCTCTGCATCAGAAGTAGGACACTAGAAATTTTCTGAGGACTACAATATGTGAGTTGGGCTGTGTGCATATACAAATTTTCTTTTTGTCTAAACAAAATAATACACATAAGTGAGAATTTCTACATCAGAAAAAGCCCAAACCAATAAAACATAGAGGAATCTATCCTGTATGGTAAACGAGTGTCGGACTGAGGTTCCTGGGCCCACCAGATACTCTAACACTGCAGTAAACACTGGCATAGATAAAAAAATAAATAAATAAAAATGTCTTATAAAATAGTTTTTGGTCTTTTCACCTCCTAAAAAAAAGATAAGAAAAAGGGATCAAAAGCTCAATAGTAACCCATAATGGTACCAATAAAAACTACAACTGGAGCATAAGATAAGAGCCCTTACTCAGCTCTATAAACATAAATAAGAAAAAAAAATTATAAAAAGTCAGAATATGGAAAAAAATATTAAGTATTACTATTAAAAAACAAACAAACAAAAAAAGCTATTAACTATTATGGTATAGCTGGATTTGTCCACACCCACAAAGTAAACATAGCAATTCATTTATAACAAAAATTAAACACAGCAAGAATGAAATCCATAAAACCTACAAAATTATATTTTTTTTTAATTTCACCCCATAGTTATTTTTTTCACTTTTTGATGTGCATTATATAAAGAATCAAATGGTATCATTATAAAATAAAACTTGTCCTGCAGAAAATAATCCCTTACATGGAAAATAAGAAAAACGATGATATGGCTCTTGGAATATGTTTAAATTCAATGTTGTTTAAATATTGTATAAAAAGTATTCTAGAAAAAAATATTATCCTAAAAAATGGAATACTTATTGTATGATTGTTACTTGAAAGTAGTAATTGTACTCCCCAATCTACTAGCGGCTGCTACTGTAATTATAATCATAGGACATAGTCATAGATGCCCGTAGATGCTCAAGACTAGTCTTGCAGAGAAGTCATTCTATATAAATATGGGCTGTACCAAATTTCAGCACATTATGATACTCAGCTCTGCTAGCCATGTGTACATTTATGAATATGTTCATTTACAGCTTTACTAATATCTTTATTCCTCAGACTGTATATAATGGGGTTGATCAGTGGAGTAAACACAGTATATAGCAGGGAGAGGATCTTAGTGATGGTCGATGATTGTCCTTTGGTTGGGACAACATAAACACTGAATATAGTCCTGTAGAATATGGAGACCACAATGAGGTGGGAGCTACAGGTGGAGAAGGCTTTCTGTCTACTCATGTTGGATGGGATCTTTAAGATGGAGACTATAATATTGCCATAACATACTAGGATTATTGTGGTCGGGATGATAAGTGCCAGAATACTCTTTACATAGTTTTGTAGTTGAACAATAAAAATATCAGAACAGGCAATGTCTAGTAATGGCATAAGATCACAGAAAACATGGTCAATGATATTTGGTCCACAAAATGTTAACGTTGATGGTGTGTAGGTGTCAATGATCGCAGCGATAAAGCCCAGAGACCAGCAGGTGGCGGCCAATTTCACACAATAGACCTTAGTCATTATCAGAGTGTAGCGTAGAGGATTACAGATGGCCACATATCTGTCATAGGACATCACTGTGAGGATGAAACATTCAGATGTTATTACGGCAGAACAGAAATAAAACTGAGTCAGGCAGGAAACTAAACAAATGGTCGTCCCATTATTCAGTAGGATGTGGAGCAGGTTGGGGACAATATCTGTGGGTAACATGATGTCACTGATGGACAGTTGTGAGATGAAGAAGTACATTGGAGTGTGGAGGATATTGTTAGTGGACACCAGGGTGATGATCAGGAGGTTCCCACATATAGTGACACCAAAAACAATGAGGAGAAAACAGAACAGAACATATGATAAACCCTGGCTGCCTCGAAATCCGATGAGGAAAAACTCAGTGACCACAGTCAGATTGTTCTCCTACAGGACATAAAGAGAACATTCAGTGGAGTTATAGCAGAGAGGTTTTCTAGCCTCAACAGTGAGGACCTACCATCACTGTGACCGGTGGAGAACTGTATAAATCGCTCTTCTCCTGCTCAGCTCTATAGTGGTGGGGCAAAATTACTCTGCAACTATTACAAACATTTAAATAAGTCTCAATATAAAAAAAAGATCAAAATCAGAGAATTTACAGAGAAATTTTAAAAAATCCAAGCAAGAGCAATAGAGGGGCTCCTTTGCATTTTCCTCTCATTGTCATCCTTACTACATCAATGCCCTTACATTTGCTGCGCTCATACTTCTTAATAAACTTCATCAGATTTTCCCAGAAGACTCGATTACAGGATCACACACAAATGTACAGATTGTTTAGTGTATGTGATATGATACAGAGTAACAGAGCGGATGGACATTACATATACATGTAATATGGATCATAATAAACCTATCTGTATATATGCACAATATACAGTGACAGTGGAGACAAGGGGCCACGTCATTGTCTCCTGAGTGTCTGATGATCAGGTCCACTGAGGATCATAGAAATAGAAATGTTGACAATTATTGGTTTATCCCTCTATATCAGGGGTAGGCAACCTTTTCTGTTCGGCGTGCCGATTTTAATAAAAAAAATCAAAGATGAGGTACTCGGAGTGCCGGTCAATAATTGTAAGTCTGACGACCCCTAAACTAAAGTCATATACCACAAACCATAACACAGAAGTGCTGCCACCAGATACTTTAGGACACATGCGCTTACTGCTATTTCCTGGGACGCTCCTGTACTTTCCGATTAGAAGCAATGAAAGTCCATGTGCAGCCCCCAAATAGTGGTAAATGTGTCCAGGAGCACCGTATGGCGGCATCCTTATGGTGAAAACACACTATGTATCTGGATGCAGCTATATTCTAAAGTCACTGGAACTTTTTCATTCGTTGTAAAACTGGTGCATTTTTGCACAAAAAAAAAACAAAGCTTGAGTTTTCTGTGCAAAAACACATCCTTAATATAGAAAACACACCGTTATACAGAATAATGTCCCATAGTGGTCCCTGCACTGGTATTATGTCCCACAGCCATAGCAATCCCTGCACACGGTATTATGTCCCATAGCGGCGCCTGCAACATGGTATATGTCCCATAGCGGCCTCTGCACACGGTATTATGTCCCATAGCGGCCTCTGTACACGGTATTTGTCCCATAGCGGCCCCTGCACACGGTATATGTCCCATAGCGGCGCCTACACACGGTATATGTCCCATAGCGGTCCCTGCACACGGTATATGTCCCATAGCGGCCTCTGTACACAGTATTTGGCCCATAGCGACCCCTGCACACAGCAATATGTCTCATAGCGGCCCCTACACACGGTATATGTCCCATAGCGGCGCCTACACACGGTATATGTCCCATAGCGGCCCCTGCACACGGTATATGTCTCATAGTGGCCCCTGCACACGGTATTATGCTCTATAGTGGCCCCTGCACACGGTATTATGCTCTATAGTGGCCCCTGCACACGGTATATGTCCCATAGTGGCCCCAGCACACTGTGTTATCCTCCATAAGCCCCTGCACACGGTATAATATTCTAACATTTATAATATTCCAATTTGTGCCACTCACTAGCTATTATTATACTGTGGGGTCTCTTCAGACCCCCCGAGTATAATAAGTGGAGGGCAAAGAGAGGTGATGAAACATAAGAAAACAATGTTACTCACCATTCCATGCTCCACTGCCGCTCTGTATCTTCGGGCACTTCTGCCTGTAGTCAGCGACCGCTCATTGAGTCTCAGGGGTCGCGTCGCGTCATTATGCGTAATGACGTCAGACGCAGACGTGACACCTGAGGCCCTGTCAGCTGACTTCAGGCAGAAGCGCCTGAAGAGTACAGCGCGGCTGTGGAGCGTGGAATGGTGAGTGACATTGTTTTTTATGTTTGATCATCTCCCCGGGGGCTCCGCTTATTATACTCGGGGGTCTGAAGAGACCCCACTGTATAATAATAGCAGTTTTGTTTCGGACGTGTTTGGTCCGATCAAAACTGCTGGGTGAGGAGTCCGCTGCCGGGTGCCAGGGAAATAAGCCTCGCGTGCCACTCTTGGCACGCGTGCCATAGGTTGCCGACCCCTGCTCTATATCATGAAAAAAAAATCTGTAATATAGTGAGCTGAATAAAATTATATAGGATTATATGGGGGTCTAATTGTAGTTGACCCTTTATACGTCATCGAAGGATTCACACATCAACAAATCACTGGCTCCAAACCAACTGATGACAATATCTGTGGGACGAATTTAAAAAGAGCCTTTGCAGAGCCCCGCTGGCCAGTCCATGCCTTTACATGATCCCGCAGGGTCTTTAGCTTGAAGTTCTCCATCTCAAATGAATAACTAAGTGATCTGTGTTGTGAAACCTTCTTTCCTCTAGTATGGTTGTGGCTAGAGATTCGTTTTGTCTAGTAGTCACGAGGTTTGACCCTACGGTTTGTGTCAGGATGAACCGGAACTGCTATTAAAATACTGTGGGGTCTCCTCAGTCTCCAGAGTATAATAAATAGAGGTCCAGGGAAGGTGAGTAAAGAAAAACATTTATTCCCACCTTGCCTCATCTATCCCCAGCACCATGATGTCAGTGCGCCCCACATGACTGTTGAGGTTCAATCACTGACCTCAGGATGAGTCTGGGGAAGAGGACATTGGGAAACCACCGGACACCATGAGGATGCCCAGGAGTGGTGAGGCAAGGTGAGTATAAGTGTTAGTTATTGTTCCTTACCTCCACTGGTCTTCCAATTATTATACTCTGGAGTCTGAGGAGTGTTTCACGGTTGACGAACCCCAAAAGTTATGGGTGCAGTCTGAAACTTTTGTAAAATTTGGGTCAATTCTGGTTTGATTTGAATTGGTTCGCTTATCCCTGGCTTTTCTTGAGTTCTGTGATAAGATGTGACAGTGTCCAGGTAAACTTTGCTACATCAGTGAGTAAATATAAGAAATATACTGTCCAGTCCTCTATAATAACATAAATTGCCATCTGTTGTAAAGGCTGACATGTATAAAACAGAGGGCTCAAACAACAACATAAATGGTACTTTTTTTTTTTTTTTGTTCTAAAGGCAAAGATCCACAAACCTCTTGATAGCCCACTTGGTTGTTCACATGTGTCCAGGGTGATCTTGGTGAGGACTCATTTGTATGTCTGTTTATTTTAGGATCATGTGCTGTCCATGGTTGTCTCTTTTTCACATCAGAGAACAATAGATCAGACTTTTTTTTTTCTTATACTTTTCTATGTCTCTTGGTCCATAAAAACAGTCAACACAAGGATGTCCTCCATGATCTATCCTTGATTTTTGTGGACACAAACTTTAATGGAATGTAGAGAGATCAATATCCAACAATGATAATTCAGGGGTTAGAGAGAACGGGTTTTGTAATACCTCAGAAAGGATGTTACATATTTTAGTCCAAAAGGTTCAAATGATAGGACAACCAAAAAAAATGGGAAGGACTGATGCCACAGAGGTTTGGCATCTCCTACATTTAGATGATGTCGGATAGATAGATGTCAGCCTCTGTGGGCTCATGTATCATCTGTATAACCGTTTTCTGGAAATCTCCAGGTGCAAAACAGATTTGGATAGCCTGGTGGATAGGGTGAAGGCGTCTCGCTAGATCAAGGGATCATTGGGAAGGTAGAGATCCTTTTCCCAATGCTCCAGACAATGTATTTGTTGGGGTAAACATTTCTCAGAAAAGACTGCATAAATTTTCAATACACCTTTTGTAATTTTATTATAATTATGTAAAAAAAAAAAGCTCAGTTGGTGATTTAGTTGGTAAATCTGATGGGATAGTATGAAGTGCTGTGTCCATAAAATTCACAGATGAAATATATTGCTAGGAAATATCAGAAAAGTCGGACAATGAATCACCTGAATAAATGTCTGATAACTTTTCTATACCCTTCCTAGTTCAAGCGCTGAGATCAAGGCCTGGTATTAAATATTGAAGTGTGTGTAAATGGAGATCAGAAATTCAGAGGGGAAATAGGGCATTAAGAACCACCATGTCTGTCCAAGAGCCTAGACTCACCTTAATTGTGAGAATCGGCACATGGTTGTAGACCACAAGAGGAAGTCTAGTCGATTGGGAAAAAAAAAGGTTTTTTTGCTCTTTGAATCCATTGCTTGGAGTTATGGTATTAATCCATTGTATTGTTTGGTCTGGTATAGAAGCATGGTAATATGACTCTATAAAGGGTAGGCCTAGACCCCCTTTTGGAAGGAGCAGTATAGCCAGTGTCTTGGTATCCTGGCACTATGATATTCCACACAAAGTTTATAAGAACACGTTGAATTTTGTTAAAATATAAGGAAGAAGATTGGGGAATTGGGAGGTTTCAGAATAAATAGAGAGTTTTAGGGAGAAGAAGAAATTTAATACCTGCCATATGTCCAATCCATGACAGGTCAAATTTAAGAAAATAGTTGGGGAGACAGGTAGACTGATTTAATCCCCAGGTACGGAAGACCTTTCCAAGTAAAGGAGAAGCCTTCTTGTATCCTCTGAACTAATTATCTATCAAGTCCCATGTTCAGAATCATTGATCCCCCAATAGTTACTTTATAATAGGACACAGCACTGAACTGATTCAGGCCTTCTAAAACATGGGGGGGGGGGGGATTGGAGCAGGAAGGAAAGAGCTATAATAATATTGTCAGTGAATAAGAAGAAAATTTAATGTTCAGTGTGGCCAATTGTGATAATCTGTATGGTATTTGAATATATTGGGATAGGGGTTCCATGATAAGTGAGAAAATCAAGCGGGGGAGTGGACACCCTTGTCTGGTGTCATTGGTGATGTGGAATGAACTAGTTTGGTAGCCAAATGCCAGGACTCTTGTAGAAGGTTGAGAGTAAATCGTCATTAAGATAATGTGGGATGTACCTGGGATGCCAAATTTAGTAAGAACTTCATCAATAAATCCCAATAATATTTTGAAAATGGTGTGTGCCATTACCAGACATTCTGGGGCACTTGATGTGGGAGGAAAAAAGTCTAATGAGGGATAGCAAGTATTTTAGCAAGTACCTTAGGTCAGTATTTAGTAGAATTATGAGTCTGAAGTTTTGGGGTCTGTCAGGAGACTTCTCAGACTTAGGGAGGGTAATAATAAATAGCCTGAAGCATTTCTGCTGGGCTAAAACCTAAACGGTGTATTTAGATAAACAGGGAAACTATATGGGGTACAAAAATATGGCAAAACTGTTTGTAATAATCCATAGTTGGTGATAGGATGAACGACTGTGCCATCTAAAAGCTTGAAGAAGCCATAGCAGGTGAGTGAGCCAAGGTAGATACATGTGGAAGCTCTTGTGGTAAATCATCGGCGCCATGTTGAGATCGTGCGGCCAGGTTTAGGATGAACCAGAACTGCTATTACTTTAACTTAGGGATTCCTCAGACTCTATATAGAATACTGAATGGAGGTCCAGGGGAGGAGAGTAAAGATAACAAACAGTTATTCCCACCTTGCCTCACCTATCCCCAGCAACATGATGTCAGTGCGCCCCACATGACTGTTGAGGTTCAATCAGACCTCAGGATGTCCTGCGACCTGGTCCATCATCACTTTCCACTATAGCACAGTTAAATAAATAATTTCACATCTTCCCCATCACAGGATATTTTTTGGTGGCTTTTTGTTTTTTTAAAGTCAATTCTTCATAATTTTTTTTTTTCAAGCGGCTCACAAATGTGTCTCTCAAATAACAATAAGCTCCTATAGCACTTACAAGTCATCAAAACGGGCAAATTTTCCTACAAAACCATCACTTTTTGTAATATAACTCTATAGTAAAATATAATGTCTAAAAAATGAACAAACACCTTTTCCCAAAAAAGTCTAATTTTTGGAATATTAAAAAGTGTAAAAGCGAGTGTCAACGCAGTGTATGGTTAAAGTCAGAGTTTATATCCTCTGCTTATCTGTTTCTCTATAGACATACAAGTCACATTCACTTTGACATAACTTTGGCTGTGTTTGCCTTAAAGAGATAGAAATTGGATAGATAGGTTCCTAGGAGCCCTAAGAGTAGTCTACACTATGTTTTATAGATAGGTTCCTAGGAGCCCTAAGAGTGTTCTACACTATGTTTTATAGATAGGTTCCTAGGAGCCCTAAGAGTGTTCTACACTATGTTTTATAGATAGGTTCCTAGGAGCCCTAAGAGTGTTCTACGCTATGTTTTATAGATAGGTTCCTAGGGACCCTAAGAGTATTCTACACTATGTTTTATAGATAGGTTCCTAGGAGCCCTAAGTGTTCTACACTATGTATTATAGATAGGTTCCTAGGAGTCCTAAGAGTATTCTACACTGTTTTATAGATAGGTTCCTAGGAGCTCTAAGAGTGTTCTACACTATGTTTTATAGATAGGTTCCTAGGAGCCCTAAGTATTCTACACTATGTTTTATAGATAGGTTCCTAAGAGCCCTAAGAGTATTCTACACTGTTTTATAGATAGGTTCCTAGGAGCTCTAAGAGTGTTCTACACTATGTTTTATAGATAGGTTCCTAGGAGCCCTAAGAGTATTCTACACTATGTTTTATAGACAGGTTCCTAGGAGCCCTAAGAGTATTCTACACTATGTTTTATAGATAGGTTCCTAGGAGCCCTAAGAGTGTTCTACACTATGTTTTATAGATAGGTTCCTAGGAGCCCTAAGAGTATCCTACATTATGTTTTAAGTTAATCTAAGGTGTGATTCGCACTGAACTTGTTCAACCTAATACAAATCTTACAAACAGACCTATCTAGCTTTATGACCACATCATAGCTCTGTGTGATTCTGAGCACTGTTGGCTAATTTTCACCAGCCATGATTATTGATATCTTCTTGTCTTGGGTACTTGTATCGATTTTAGCATGGGTAATTTATTTAACAAGACGATTTATATTATAAGTTAAGGTTTATTTAAAAATTCACTTTCATACATTTTCAGTGATTTAGTTTTTTCCTTGTGGAAGTTTCCCTCAGTGACTGGTTTCTATTGTATTGTGGGTATTTTCGAGTATCAATACATACATTATCAGCACTTTTTCATGGCTGGATTTCTATCTATTGAATTAGATTCCAACAAGTGGCTCAATGAAGCCTACAATGTATTTTCCAAAAACGATATTCTATCAGCTAGTAACCCGATATCACTGAAGGTGCCTTTAAACCACTCACTGCAGTATACAGAGAATGTGTAAGATCATGGTGGGAACTGCAGGGTCTGAAAATGTACTTAATTACAATTATACCACATGGACTCAGAAATCCAGTTCTCCCTATACCTCGGGCTAGATCATCTGCCCTTATGGTTAAATGGGAGAAGGAGATCACCGAGAGTTCATTAAGATGAATTTCTCTCCTCCTAGAACGGGAACAACAGGCTTTAGAAAAATATTCTTTGGCCTTGAAGGAATCAATAGAAAAAGCAAAATTGTTTTCTGATGAACCTGATTTTGCTAATAAAAAGAGGCCCTCAGAGCAACATAGAAAAATTTACCATTCTAACTAAAAACCGTAAGCATTTCCAATTTTAGAGGTGAATTCCGTGAAAATAGGGCATATAGAAAACTTTACCAAGGTGTATTAGAAACAGAGGCCTCCTCCGATTAAAATACGTCAGCTACTGACCAAGTTAGAGCACAACCACTTAGACAACAGGGGGAAGAAGTCAAAATTGCCACAGAGGTAGATTTACACAGGGAGGACCAAGACATTCTGGGACAATTCAACGATCACATCAAAATACATCACAGCGTTTTTTATCCCAGGTCCCTCCTATAATGCAGTACCTTTTGAAAAGAACCATAAACAGCTACAGGGGAAAAGGTATAACTACAGTGCCCTATATAACTATAGCCAAGATTTCTGGAAATGTAATGTCTTGTTCCCGTATGACGGATTAATCTCGAATAACTAATCTGTCATCATGTACTCTCACACAGGTAGAAAAAGAGGTTCTCTCCAAAGGTCTCTCCTTTGTTTCAATGATATAATACCTAGAATTTTACTGGGTCAAACTTTTACGAGAAAATTCATGTGGGCAAAATTTATCAAAAATTATAATAGGCCCAAGTGTACAGAGTGAGGTATTAGTGGGGAGGATCTTCCTCATCTCCAAATACAGACTTATTATTGCCTCCTGATGATATACAAGGGTAAAAACTCCACAAAGGATGTCCAATTGTCTTGAGTACTGACGGCATGACAGAGGGAATCGGTACCTATAATGACACCATTTTAAGACCCTTTGTCGTCTCCTTGCCGTTGTATGTCCAGGACACTATGGACATCCTAAAACATCTGGAGGATACCCATTTTCTAGGAGGATCTTTCATAGCAAGTCTGAATTTTGAGGCGTTGTATAGCTTCTTTCCTCATGTGCATGGTTTGGAAGCCATCAACTTTTTGATGGCTTTTTGATACTAGAGTTGTTCATCTCAAACCGCATACTGAATTTGTTATATAACTACTCCATTTTGTCCTCACTAAAAACTACTTTCTCTTTGATGGGCAATAATATCTGCAATGCATTGGCACCACTTTGGGGAGTCCAGCTGCGCTCTCGTTTGCAAACTTATTCTTGGGGTAGTGAGAACAATGTCTTGTCTTCTGTGAGGATATGGAGGCCTGGACATCGTTGGCGGCCCTATGGCTTAGGTACATCGGCAATTTCCTGTCCTCTGGTCTCTCCTCTGTATTCAACCACGATAATATCAACATGTGGCTTACTACAACCATTGATCTGGTCCATATCACCTAGAGACTGCCACTCCTTTGCTAAGATAGTTACCACCCTCTCCGTCTCAGAAGGGGGATCCCCAAAGAACAGTTTTTAAGAATTCATAGAAACTGTTCAAATCTTGGGGATTACAACAGACAAGCAGATGACCTTTTTGACCGGTTTCAGAGACGAGGTTACCCATAAGATGTTCTTAGACAAGCCTGCCACCTCGCTGGTACACAGAATAGGAACAGTCTAATAATTCCAAAAAAATGGGAGACTGCACAAAATATTATCCGGATCATAGCACATTATGATCAGTGCAACAGGGAAGTGATGCAATTTCTTAGGTAATATTGGGGAATCCTGAGGACCTGATCAAGGATTGTCTCTCACTTTCTGGAGGGGAGAAATATTGGAGAACATTTGGTCCATAGTAATTTGGCCCTATTATCCAACTCTGGGACATGGCTCAACAGGGCCCTTCCCCCACGTACCTATAAGTGTGGTGCATGCAAAGTGTGCCAGCACATCTCAAAGACTAAAGAGTTTACAAGTATTGTTACTGGGAGGACATACAAAAATTGTGATAAAGGATTTCAGCAGTGTCAGCACAACGCCTTGGAAGGGGCATTTAAAGGCATGTCAGCAAATGGACCAGAAGGAAGTAGGAATCCAGAATGAACCTCTTAAAAACTTTTACTCCATGCAGATAAAAATAACTCACACGACATGTTTCGGGGTAACTAATCCCCCTTTTTCAAGTGTGTAGTGCACAAGTCACAAAAAACACTGGCTATAAGTAGCTGTTGGTGTATGTGAGACGCCCCTAAAAAGGGGAGGGTCAGACCTGATAGTAACGCCCAAAAGAGCATCAACATGATGCTAGCCAATAATCAAAAAATCAAAACAAACATATTAAAGGATGAGAGATACCAGCATCGGCAGCATCATCTTAAGTATTGGTTTCCACCATCAGGAAGTCGGGAAATGCTGTTCTGACTGATGTTCATCTACTTTAGGGATTATTAGCATTGCTAGCATCTTGTCATGTAGTGTACCTTCTGATGAATCTTGTTCTGAAAGGGGAAGTGTGTTGAGGTAGGATTGTTGTTTAGTATAGCAAGAAGGGCTCGGTTATTAAGTCTATCCCTCCCTAGATACTTCGTTTTCACTCAGACTTGTTAGCACTTCAAGGCAGAACGTCTGAGTTCTATTGGTGCAAACTATCAGGCTCAAACAGACCTATCTAAGTGTATCCAACTAATTACGTCCTTGCAGAACAAAGAAGCCACTATCCGGAAGTAAAAATCCAATGGATTGTCCAGAAGTGGTTAATGTGTGGTTTGTACTGAACTTGTTCGACCTAACACAAATCTTACAAATAGACCTATCTAAGTTTATCCACCTAATGAGGACAAGGATATCAGGTTGTTACTCAATGCGTACATGTTTACCCTTGGACTCAGCAATGTTGTTATATTGTTTCCAGGTTGTAATTAGACATAACATTCTCCATATATGACTATATTTTTATTTGTATAAGAATGTGTGTGAGACTTTTTTTTCAGTGGCAAGACGACCACATTATAACTCTGTAACGCCCAATTCTAATTACCACCAGTTCCCTAGGAGGGACTAAATATTTAAGAAAAAAAAAACATTTATATAAGAAATGAGTAAAATGAATAAATATATATTCAACTCATCCACCCTTTTCCATTTTAATGTCTAAACATTAAAAAAAACAAATGTACAAAATTTGTCATCACTTCTTAGAATCCCTAAACTAATAAGATATAAATATATTCTGTGCTATAAATACTGCAACAGAAATATATATATATATATACACAAACACACACACGTGGACAAAATTGTTGGTCCCCTCCCTTGTTTAATGAAAGATAAACCCACAATGGTCACAGAAATAACTTGAATCTGACAAAAGTAATAATATATAAAAATTCTATGAAAATGAACAAATGAAAGTCAGACATTGCTTTCCAACCAGGCTTCAACAGAATTTAAAAAAAAAAGAAAACTCATGAAACAGGCCTGGACAGAAATGATGGTTCCCTTAACTTAATATTTTGTTGCACAACCTTTTGAGGCAATCCCTGCAATCAAACCATTCCTGTAACTGTCAATGAGACTTCTGCACCTCTCAGCAGGGATTTTGGCCACTCCTCATGAGCAAACTGCTCCAGTTGTCTCGGGTTTGAAGGGTGCCTTTTCCAGATGGCAGGTTTCAGCTCCTTCCAAAGATGCTCAATAGCATTTAGGTCAGGGCTCATAGAAGGCCACTTCAGAATAGTCCAATGTTTTCCTCTTAGCCATTCTTGAGTGTTTTTAGCTGTGTGTTTTGGGTCATTATCCTGTTGCAAGACCCATGACCTGCGACTGAGACCAAGATTTCTGACACTGGGCAGAACATTTCTCTCTAGAATCCCTTGATAGTCTTGAGATTTCATTGTACCCTGCACAGATTCAAGATAACCTGTGCCAGATACAGCAAAGCAGCCCCAGAACATAACAGAGCCTCCTCCATGTGTCACAGTAGGGACAGTGTTCTTTTCAAGATATGCTTCATTTTTCCATCTGTGAACATAGAGCTGATGCGCCGTGTCAAAAATTTCAATTTTTGTCTCATCTGTCCATAGGGCACTCTCCCAGAAGCTTTGTGGCTTGTCAACATGTAGTTTGGCAAATTCCAGTTTTGTCAGATTCAAGTTATTTCTGTGACCATTGTGGGTTTTTCTTTCATTAAACGAGGGGTACCAACAATTTTGTCCATGTCTGTATATAACAAAGTTATGAAGGTCAGTAGAGATGAGCGAATCAAAGGTGATGAAGTGGAATTCGATCCAAATTTCAGGAAATATTCGATTCACATCTAATCCGGATTTCCTCACGCTTCGTGGTAACAAATCACATTTTTTTCTAAAATGGCTGCTGCACATGTTAGGACAAGGGGCAAGGAACTCTAGGAATGCGGGATCACCCACAATGCCATGCGTGCAGTCTATCAGCAGCCAGCCTGCCCTGTGATGTCCTTGGATTCAGGCATTTTCCAGTGTACTTAGTGCACGGAGAGACGCTAGGGAAAGTGGTAAAAAAGAATTGAAAATTGATATTTTGCTCAATCGAAGTTCAGGGAAAGAGCATTAGAAGTGTAGTGAAAGGATAGGGAGGAACTTATACAGAGTATTGAGATGTTTGGGATTATTTCTGGAGTTATTTGCCTGCCCTAACCGAGAGGGTTATTTTTCCTTGCAATGAATCCCTAGGACATCAAACCACAGCTTCATATTGAACTATGTAAGTGGGCTGCTAACACAAGCTTTTCTTGGTTAAAAAAATAAATAAAATTGGTACTGTCCCCAAAAAAATAGAATCCTTGTATTAATCTTCTTCTATTGATCTACATATTGATGGTGCTCACATTGATATTTGATGTTAATCTTTTTTCTATGCCCAGGGAATAGAAAACCCTTCCTAAGGCAAAGGCCCCATCTAGCAGGCCGCAGCAAAAAAGTGCTGCAGGAAAAACCGTTGCGGAAACGCATCAGTATATAACTGCAGTCCTACGGAGAACCATAGAGAACACATTCTATATAAATATGGGCTGTGGCAAATTTGTTACATTATGATACTCAGCTCTGCTAGCCATGTGTACATTTATGAATATGTTCATTTACAGCTTTACTAATATCTTTATTCCTCAGACTGTATATAATGGGGTTGATCAGTGGAGTAAACACAGTATATAGCAGGGAGAGGATCTTAGTGATGGTCGATGATTGTCCTTTTGTTGGGACAACATAAACACTAAATATAGTCCCATAGAATATGGAGACCACAATGAGGTGGGAGCTACAGGTGGAGAAGGCTTTCCGTCTACTCATGTTGGATGGGATCTCTAAGATGGAGACTATAATATTCCCATAACATACTAGGATTATTATGGTTGGGGTGATAAGAGCTGGAATGCTCAGTAAGTAGATTTGCAGATGAACAATGAAGATATCAGAACAGGCGATATCTAGTAATGGAATAAGATCACAGAAAACATGGTCAATGATATTTGGCCCACAAAATGTTAACATTGATGGTGTGTAGGTGTCCATGAACGCAGCGAAAAAGCCCAGAGACCAGCAGGTGGCGGCCAATTTCACACAATAGACCTTAGTCATTATATAAGAATAATGGAGAGGATTACAGATGGCCACATATCTGTCATAGGACATCACTGTGAGGAGGAAACACTCGGATGCTTCTGCACCACAACAGATATAAAACTGAGTCAGGCAGGCAACAAAAGTAATGGTCGTCCCATTATTTAGTAGGATGTGAAGTAGGTTGGGGACAATATCTGTGGTCACCAAGATGTCACTGATGGAGAGTTGTGAGATGAAGAAGTACATTGGAGTGTGGAGGATCTTGCTGGTGGACACCAGGGTGATGATCAGGAGGTTCCCACATATGGTGACACCAAAAACAATGAGGAGAAGACAGAACAAAACATATGATAAACCCTGGCTGCCTCGAAATCCAAGGAGGAAAAACTCAGTGACCACAGTCAGATTGTTCTCCTGCAGGACATAAAGATAACATGAAGTGGAGGTATAGAAGAGCGGTTTTATAGCCCCAACAGTGTTTTTGATACTGAGGACCTACCATCAGTATGACTGGTGGGGAACTGTACAGATCAGCTTATCTGGCCACCTCCTGGCACTGCTTCTGTGGACGGGGCCGGATGCAGCTTTGCTCCTACTCAGCTCTATAGTAGTGGGGCAGAATTACTCTGCAACTATTACATCATACATTAAACAAGTAAAAATGTAATAAGATTAAAATCAGAGAATTTACAGGGAAAAAAGATTTTTAAACATCCAAACAAGAGCAATAGAGGGTACCCTTTGCCTTTTTCTGTCTTTGCGATCCTTACTACATCAATGTCCTTACATTTGCTGCTCTCATACTTCTACATAAGCCGCTTTATCAGAATATTCCAGAAGACACGATCACAGGATCACACACAAATGTACAGATTGTTTAGTATGTGTGATATGATACAGAGTAACAGAGTGGATGGACATTACATATACATGTAACATGGATCATAATAAACCTAGCTGTATATATACACAATATACAGTCACAGTGGAGACAAGGGGCCACGTCATTGTCTCCTGAGTGTCTGATGATCAGGTCCATTGAGGATTATAGAAATAGAAATGTTGAAAGTTATTTTTTTATCCCTCCGTATCATGAAAAATAACCTGTAATCTCGCTAGAAGAGTAAAATTCTAATAATCCATCATGACACAGGATTATATGGGGGTCTAATTGTAGATGACCCTTTATGCTTCATCGAAGGGCTCACCCATCAACAAATCACTGGCTTCAAACCAACTCCTATGTACAAGTGATGACAGTATCTGTGGGAAGACTCTATAGTTGGCTGGCCCGTCCATGTCCTAACCCTTCAGGGGCTTTAAATTGAAGGTCTCCATCTCAAATGAATAACTAAGTGAGCTTTGTTGTTTCTTCTAGTATGGTTTTGGCTAGAGATCCATTTTTGGCGAGTAGTCATGAGATTTGGCCCTACGGTTGGATTCAGGATGAACTGCAACTGCTATTATTATATTGTGGGGGTCTCCTGAAGCTCCAGAGTATAATAAATGGAGGTCCAGGAGAGGTGAGTAAAGATAAATAGATATTCCCACCTTGCCGCAGCTATCTCCAGCACCATGTCGTCAGTGCGCCCACATGACTGCTGAGGTTCAATCACAGTCCTCAGGATGATTCTGGGATGCATGACATCAGCCAGAGGCTTGAAGAGGACATTGGGGCACTGCCAGACACCGCAAGGATTCCCAGGAGTGGTGAGGTAAGGTGAGTATAAGTGTATGCTATTTTTCCTCACCTCCCCTGGTCCTCCACTTATTATACTCTGGAGTCTGAGGAGTGTTTCATGGGTAACAAACCCAAAAATCCGTGGGTGCAGTCTGTAACTTGGAAAATTTGGGTCAAATCTAGTTTGATTCAAATAGTTTCGCTCATCCCTAAGGTTTCTTGAGTTCTGTGATAAGATGTGACAATGTCAAGGTAGACTTTGCTACATCGGTACATCAGACATACTATAAGACATGTACTATCCAGTCCTCCATAATAACATAAATTATCTGTTGCAAAGACTGACACCTATAAACATAGGGCTCATACAGCAAACCTAAATGGTATTTAAGCCCTAAATAGCCCAATTGTGTCCAGGGTGAGCTCTGTGAGGACTCATTTGTACGTCTGTTTATTTTAGGATCATGTGCTATCCATGGTTGTCTCAGACTCCAGAGTATAATAAATGGAGGTCCAGGTGTGGTGAGTAAAGATAAATAGATATTCCCACCTTGCCGCAGCTATCCCCAGCACCAAGATGTCAGGGTGCCTCACATGACTGCTGAGTCCTCAGGATGAACCTGGGATGCATGACATCAGCCAGAGGCTGAAAAAGGACATCGGGGCACTGCCGGACGCCGCAAGGATTCCCAAGAGTGGTGAGGTAAGGTGAGTATAAGTGTATTCTAGTCTGGAGTCTGAGAAGTGTTTCAAGGGTGACAAAGCCATAAGTTGTGGGTGCAGTCTGTAACTTTTGGAAAATTTGGATTAAATCTAGTTTGATTCAAATAGTTTCTCTCATCCCTAAGGTTTCTTGAATTCTGTGATAAGATATGACAATGTCAAGGAAAACTTTGCTACATTAGTACATGAGACAGTATAAGACCTATACTGTCCAGTCCTCTATTATAACATAAATTATCAACTGTTGCAAAGACTGACACATATAAACCGTCTATCTGTCCTTGGCTGGTTCCACAGTTCCTGCATCCAGCAGCACTCGACGGCAGCTCTGCCGCTGTAACCACTCCCCTTGGAGTTACGCCCCCACCCAAAGGTGTGGCTGAGGGCCTTTTCAGGTCTAGCCCTGGGGTCGCTCAATAGCGCCCTCTGGGTTCACATACTCACAAGGACAAATAGGTCATAGCATATAGTTGGGGAGACGGGTAAACTTATTTATTCCCCAGGTAGGGAGACCCTGATCTGTCCAAGGAAAGGGGAAGCGTTTTTGTATCCTCTGAACTAATTCTGTATCAAGTCCCATGTTCAGAATCCTTGATCCCCCAATAGTTACTCTATAACAGGACACATCACTGAATTGATTCAGTCCTTCTAAAACATTGGGGAGAGATAGCATTTGAACATCTAATATATTGGGATAGGAGTTTCATAAGTGAGAAAATCAAGGGGAGAGTGGACGCCCTTGTCTGGTGTCATTGGTGATGTGGAATGAACTAGATTGGTAGCCAAATGCCAGGACTCTTGCAGTAGGTTTAGAGTAAAGCACCATTATGAGCATATGGGCTGTACCTGGGATGCCAAATTTAGTAAAAACGTCACCGATATATCAACAATAATATTTATAAATCGGCTTGTGCCATCAGCAGACATTGTTTTCTTAACAAAACCCACTTGATCTTGGTGCACTTGGTGTGGGAAGAAGTAAGTCTAACAGGAGGCAAGTATTTTAGCATATAACTTAAGGTCAGTATTTAGTAAACTTATGAGTCTGAAGTTTTGGGGTCTGTCCGGAGACTTCCCAGACTTAGGGATGGTATTAATAATAGCCTGAGGCATTTCTGCTCCGATAGAACATGAATGGTGTATTTGGCTAAATAGGGAAACTATATGGAGTACAAAAATATGGCCAAACTGTTTGTAATAATACTTAGTTAGTGATAGGTCGAATGACTGCACCGACTAAAAGCTTGAAGAAGCCATAGCAGGGGAGTACGCCAAGGTAGATGTATGTGGAAACTCTTGTGGTAAGTCATTGGCGCCATGTTGGGATCGTGCACCCAGGTGTAGAGTGAACCAGAACTGCTATTACTATAACTTAGGGTCTCCTCAGACTCTATATAATATACTAAATGCAGGTCCAGGAGAGGTGAGTAAAGATAACAGTTATTCCCTCCTTGCCTCACCTATCCCCAGCAACATGATGTCAGTGCTCCCACATGACTGTTGAGGTTCAATCAGACCTCAGGATGTCCTGCAGCCTCGTCCATCATCACATTCCACTATTGCACACTGTCATTGTCACTACCACTGTGTGGGTTTATTAAAAAAAAAAAAAAATTCACATCTTCCCCATCACAGGATAGTTTTTGGCGGCTTTTTCTTTTTTTTTTAAAGCCAATTCTTCATTTTTTTTTTTTTTTCAAGCGGCTCATAAATTTGTCTCTCAAATAACAATAAGCTCCTGTAGCACTTACAAGTCATCAAAATGGGCAAATTTTTCTACAAAACCATCACTTTTTGTAATATAACTATATAGTAATATATAATGTCTAAAAAATGGACAAACACCATGGACAAAAGTGTAAAAGCGAGTGTCAGCGCAGTGTATGGTTAAACTCAGAGTTTGTATCTTCTGCTTACCATCTGTTTTTCCATAACCATACATGTCACATTCACTTTGACATAACTTTGGCTCTGTTTGCCTTAGAGATCTAGTAATTGGATAAATAGGTTCCTAGGGGCTCTAAGTGTTCTACGCTATGTTTTATAGATAGGTTCCTAGGAGCCCTAAGAGTATTCTACATTATATTTTAAGTCAGTTTAAGGTGTGGTTTGTGCTGAACTTTTTTCGACCTAATACAAATCTTACAAAGAGACCTATCTAGCTTTACGGCCACATTATAACTAATTTATTTATATATGTGTGTTTCAGAGCATTTGTGGCTAATTTTCATGATTTATTGATATCTTCTAGTCTTCGGTACTTGTATTGATTTTAGCATTTTCACATTTAGGTACTTTATTTTTTAAACAAGAAGATTTATAATATAAGTTTTATTTAATAATTCACTTCCGTACATTTTCATTGATTTCGTTTTTTCCTTGTGGAAGTTTCCCTCAGTGACTGGTTTCTATTGTATTGTGGGTATTTTCGAGTATTAATACATACATTATCAGCACTTTTTGATGGCTGGATTTCTATCTATTGAATTAGATCCCAACAAGTTGCTCAATGAAGCCAACAATGTATTTTCCAAAAACGATATTCCATCAGCTAGTAACCCGATATCACTGAAGGGTGCCTTTACACCACTCACTGCGGTATACATAGAATGTGTAAGATCATGGTGGGAACTGCAGGGTCTATGAAAATACAATTATACCACATGGACTCAGAAATCCAGGTCTCACAGTACCTCAGGCTAGATCATCTGCCCTTATGGTTAAATGGGAGAAAGAGATCACCGAGAGTTCACTAAGATGATTTGATCTCCTAGAAGGTGTAAATAGGTGGAATAGGTGTTAGAAAAAAACTCTCTGGCTGTGAAAGATCCTCAGTGCGCCAACACCGCGTTGGCCCACACCTGAGACTTCTTTCATAAAAAAACCACACTCACCGCCAGTGAGTGCCGGGTTCACAAGATAAATACAAGACAAGCTTTCTAAATTTTATATATTTATTAACCCCTAAATGGGTCGGTATTAACATCTAACACATGCAGTTCAGAACAGATATGTAGATATATGCAAGCATTAACAGTTACTAGTTACAATATACAGTACTTAAAATAAAAGGGAATAAAGGTGAAATAATTACTTTACCATGCATCTCCTTGATGTGGCTCTATAGTCCAACACTCACACATGGCATGTGTGAGTAACCAGTGGAGGCTTCTCAGCATGTGGCAACAATCCAGACTGCATGCTCTTCACAGTGGTCTATCTGTAAAAACTCCTCATAGTGTTCTCTTGTAGTCCCAGCACAATCTCCTCCCACAGACCTATTACCTCATCTTTTATACCCTTTATGACACCACCCAGAATGAGGTCATCAACAACAGCAAGTCTGATTGATTAATGCACTCAAGTCCAGATTCTTTGTAAAGAGCTGAGACCAAGTGGAATGATACAATGTTATCAACCAGGTCTGATCTACCTGCACAATGCATGTTTCTTTGATCACTCAGGGCTGTGTAGACTGGCCTTGAAGGAATCAATAGAAAAAGCAAAATTGTTTTCTGATGAACCTGATTTCGCTAATAAAAAGAGGCCCTTCAGAGCAACATAGAAAAATTTACCACTCTAATTAAAAACCATAAGCATTTCCAATTTAGCTCAATTCCGTGAAAATAGGGCATATAGAAACCTTAACCAAGGTGCCTTAGAAACAGAGGACTCTTCCGCAGATTACAATACATTAGATACTGACCAAGATGGAGCACAACCATTTCAATAACAGAGAGGAAAAGGTCAAAATTGGCATAGAGGTAGATCTACAGTACACAGGGAGGACCAAGACATTTTGGGACCCAAAACCAACAATCACATCCAATACATGAATTAGTTTGTTATTTAATCCCAGTTCCCACCCATTATGCAGTACCTTTTGAGAAGAACCACACACATCTACAGAAGGAAAGATATAACTACAGAGTCCTATGTAAATACAGGCACGAGGTCCGGAAATGTAATGTCTTGTTTCCATATGACAGATGATTCAAATAACTAATCTGTCATCATGTACTCTCACACAGGCAGAAATTGAAGTTGTCTCCAAAGGTCTCTTTTTCATTCCAGCAATGAAATACTTAGAATTTAACTGGGTCAAAGACTTATCTATTTTTACAAGAAAACTGAGGTGGGAAAAAAATTATCAAAAGTGGTGTACAGAGTGGAGTATTAGTGAGGAAGATCTTCCTCATCTCCAAATACTGGAGAATTTATGGAAGAGGGACAAGGTGAGAGTGGCCCTGAACCATTTACAGATCTTCACCTACCCATTGCAGCTCCTCCTCCAGCGATGCATACACTACACATTGATACATTCAAAAGTATAGTTATCTATCATCTATGTAACATCAACAAGAGGGACCAATTATTCATATAGAAACCGAATATGGCACTACTGAGTTTAGAGCGGGATGAAAATATTGTAATAAAGCCCTCCAATAAGGGGGAAAGGCAGTTATCCTGGACCATGACACACATAAGACCATGTGCCTGGATTTACTAGCCCATTCTGATGGCTATGAAGTACTTCTATCAGACCCAACCCCTACATTCTCTAAACAGCTCTATACCATCTTGGATGAAGCATTTAAATCTGGCTTTATTTCCAAAAAGAGCTAGCCTTTAGGAAGCCGCAACATCCTCAAATACTGACTTTGTATTGCCTCCCAAAGATACACTCAAAGGATGTCTAATTGTCTCGGGCATCAACGGCTTGACAGAGGGAATCAGTACCTATATTGACACCATCTTAAGATCCTTTGACATCTCTTTGCAGTCATATGTTTGGGACACTATAGACTTTCTAAAACATCTGGAGGGTACCCATTTCCCAGGAGGCACTTTCATAGCAAGTCTGGATGTTGAGGCTTTGTATATAGTTCGATTCCGCATGTGAGTGGCTTGGAAACCATCAGATTTTTCCTGGATACTAGAGGTGTTCATCTCAAACCACATAGTGACTTCATTATACTCAATTTTGTCTTCGCAAAAAAATACTGTGCAATCTGCAATTCATTGGCACTGCTATGGGAAGTCCGGCTGCGCCCTCGTTTGCAAATTTATTCTTGGGGTGGTGGGAACACCGTATTGTCTTTTGTGAGGATATGGAGACCTGTTAGTCTCCCTTTGGCTTAGGTACATCGACAATGTCCTGGGGAGTACAAGGTAATTGCATGTGGAAGCCCTTGAGGTAAGTCATTGGCACCATGTTGGGATTGTACAGCCAGGAAGAACTCCATTAACTTGGTTGCCACTGGCTTCCTTTTCATTATGCCCATCTCTGAATGTGGACAAATGGCCCAGGATTGAAGTGGATAAATAATGTAGAAAAAATCGAGTACTGCAAAAGGTATGAGCCAGTTTAAGATCCTGGTAGTAACAGAGCAGAAACACATGTCCTACTCCATGAACTAGAGGCCACGCCTCCCCTTAAAATAAAGCTTTTAATGTAAAATATAAGAAAACAGTTTAAAAAAGTAACAAAAACTAAATATTCATATCACCCACCTTTTGCCATTTTATGTATAAAGGTAAACAAAAGAATACACAGAATTGATATTTCTACATCAGAAAATGTCCAAACCAATAAAACCTAATAGAATCTATGACTGAGGTTCCATGGGCTCACCAGATACTCTAACACTGCAGTAAGCACTGGCATGAAAAAAAAAAACTAATGCATAAAAATATCTGATAAATAGTTTTTGGTCTTTTCATCCCCTAAATAAAGATAATAAAAAGTGATCAAAAGCTCAAAAGCAACCCATAACGGTACCAATAAAAACTACTGGAGCATAAGATAAGAGCCCTTACTATTAACTATTATGGTATAGCTGGATTTGTCGTCACCCGCAAAGTAAACACAGTAATTCATTTATAGCAAAAAGTGAACACAGTAAGAATGAAATCCATAAAACCTGGGTGAGAATTACATTTTTTTTTATTTCACCCCATAATTATTTTTCTCACTTTTTGATGTGCTTTATATAAAGAATTAAATGGTGCCAGAATAAAACTTGTCCTGCAGAAAATAATCCCTCACATGGAAAATAAGAAAAACAGTGATATGGCTCCTGGAATATGGGAAGGAAAAATAAATGTAGGAAAAAATGAAACCAAATAAAACTTGTCTAAATATTGTAAAAAAAATAAATATTCTAGAAAAAAATTGGTATTATCCTGAAAAAATAGAATCCTTATTGTATGATTGTTACTTGAAGGAAGTAATTGTATCCTCCTTCCCCCCCAATCTACTAGCGGCCACTGCTGTCAATATAATCATAAGACATAGTCAAAGATGCCCATAGATGCTCAAGACTAGTCCTACAGAGAAGACATTCTATATAAATATGGGCTGTGGCACATTTGGCACATTATGATACTCAGCTCTGCTAGCCATGTGTACATTTATGGATATGTTCATTTACAGCTTTACTAATATCTTTATTCCTCAGACTGTATATAATGGGGTTGATCAGTGGAGTAAACACAGTATATAGCAGGGAGAGGATCTTAGTGATGCTCGATGATTGTCCTTTGGTTGGGACAACATAAACACTAAATATAGTCCCGTAGAATATGGAGACTACAATGAGGTGGGAGCTACAGGTGGAGAAGGCTTTCTGTCTACTCATGTTGGATGGGATCTTTAAGATGGAGACTATAATATTCCCATAATATACTAGGATTATTATGGTCGGGTGCTGGAAGTATATGATAAGTGCTGGAATATAGTTTTGTAGTTAAACAATGAAGATATCAGAACAGGCAATGTCTAGTACTGGCATAAGATCACAGAAAACATGGTCAAGGATATTTGGTCCACAAAATGTTAATGTTGAAAAGAATAATAATAATAATAATTAATAAATGAATTTTATTTATATAGCGCCAACATATTCTGCAGCACTGTACAACTTGTTGGAACTTAAGGGGTGTATCAGTGGAAAAATATGTTAGCTACCCCTTGAGTCCTAACAAGTTTACCATCTTTATAATTTCAGTCTTTCCTTATTTATTTATTTGTATATATCTAATTCCTCTCATTCATTCTTATTTACACTTGATAATGAGGACTTTATGTCCTAACCAGCTTCCCATTAATTTATGAGCATTGTTATTTACATATTTTCATTTGTATTTATTTCTTTTTTATTCAGTCTCATATACACTTGATAAAGAGGACTCTATTTCCTCGAAACGCGTTGTGATATTGAGTTTAATAAAGCATCTTTGGTGAATCGTGGTCCACATACCTCCTTTTTTGGATTCCTTCCTACCCTTCTATGTGCCGCCTGGATCCAGGAGATCCTGACTCTTAGAGGTTTCACAGCTCCCACATACCGTGACATACATTGGACCAGTCTACTTTATCATTTGTGATCACACTTTATCATATAAGGTGAGAGTCCATCAATACTGGTGTTCTAATCCACAGGATTGTTATCGCAGGAGCAGACCAATTGAGGGGACATTGGTACACATCAGACCCCATCAATTGTAGGTTTGTACACTGTGAACCTACATCCTACGCTTATCCACCAACTCTCAACCTCTAATAGTGGACACGTCCTAGTCATCTTATATATTCCATCTTTATAACACAATTTTATCATGTCATTCATCACTATTATCATCATCACTTTTTGAAAAACAATATTACCCTGTGTGGCGCTCGGCGTTGTTGTTTTTCTCTATTAAAACGTATAAAACATAGGACTCATACAGCAACCAAAATGGTACTTTTTTTTCTGGAAACAAACATGCTCAAAGCCCTAGATAGCCCACTAGGTTGTCCAATTGTGTCCGGGGTGATCTCGGTGAGGACTCATTCACACGTGACGTCTGTTTATTTTAGGATCACGTGCTGTCCGCGGTTGTCTCTTTTTCACATCAGAGAACAATACATCAAACTTTTGTTTTCTCATACTTTTCTATATTTCTGAGTCTGTAAAAACATACAGCACAAGGATGCCCTCCATGTTCTGTCCTTGATTTTTATGGGCCCATAAACTTTAATGGAATGTAGAGAAATCAATATCCAACAACGATAATTTTAGAGAGTTTAGAGAGAAACTGTTTCGTAATAGCTCAGAAAGGACTTTACATATTTTAGCAGAAAAGGGTCAAATGATAGGATAACCCCAAAAAAATGTGAAGGACTGATCCAACAGAGGTTTGGCATCTCCTGAATAAGTTAGATGATGTCGGATAGATAGATGTCAGCCTCTGTGGGGTCATGTACCATCTGTATAACAGTTTTCTGGAAATCTCCAGGTGCAAAATAGATTTGTATAGCCTGGTGGATAAGGTGAAAGGGTCTCACCAGATTTAGGTATCAATGGGAAGGTGGGGATCGTTCTCCCAATGCTCCAGGCAATGTATTTGTTGGGTTAAACATTTCTCAGAAATGACTGCATAAATTTTCAATACACTTTTTGTAATTTTATTCTAGTTATGGAAAAAAAAAGTTCAGTTGGTGATTTAGTTGGTAAATGTTGTATCTGATGGGATAATATGAAGCGCCACATCCATAAATACTTCTAAAAATCCATGATGGAATATCATATTGTTTGGAAATATCAGGAAAGTCGGACAATGAATCACTTGAATAAATGTCTGATAACTTTTCTATACCCTTCCTAGTCCAAGCGCTGAGATCAAGGTCTGATATTGAAGTGTGTGTAAATGGAGATCAGAAATTCAGAGGGTAAATAGGGCATTAAGAACCAGCATGTTTTTCCAAGAGACTAGACTCACCTTAATTGTGAGAAACGGCACATGGTAGTGATTCGTTCTAAGGTTCTAGACAACAAGAGGGAGTCTAGTCGATTTTATTTAAGAAGATTCGAGGTCTCCTATCCCAAGGTTCTCAAAAAGGGCAAATAGTTCATGGCATATAGTTGGGGAGACGGGAAGGCTGATTTAATCCCCAGGTAGGGAAGACCCTGATATGTTCAAGGAAAGGGGAAGCCTTCTTGTATCCTCTGAACTAATTCTGTATCAAGTCCCATGTTCAGAATCCTTGATCCCCCAATAGTTACTTTATAGTAGGACACAGCACTGAATTTATTCAGCGCTACTAAAACATAGGAGAGATTGGAGCAGGGAGATAAGAGCTATAATAACATTGTCGGTGAATAAGCCTTTATTATGTTCAGTGTGGCCAATTGTGATACCCTGTATGATACTTGAACATCTAATATATTGGGCTAGGGGTTCTAAGATAAGTGAGAAAATCAAAGCGGAAAGTGGAGTTTCTTGTCTGGTGTCATTGGTGATGTGGAATAAACTAGATTGGTAGCCAAATGCCAGGACTCTTGTAGCAAGTTGAGAGTAAAACTCCTTGATAAATGCATTGGCCGTTGCTGTAATGCCAAATTTAGTAAGAACTTCACCGATAAATCCCCAATAATATTTAGAAATCAGCATGTGCCATCAGCAGACATTGTGTTTATAACAAAACCCACTTGA
Organism: Leptodactylus fallax; assembly: GCA_947044405.1. Lineage (NCBI taxonomy): Eukaryota > Metazoa > Chordata > Amphibia > Anura > Leptodactylidae > Leptodactylus > Leptodactylus fallax. The sequence goes on from CAMRHE010000671.1 coordinate 619,548, forward strand.
TCTTGGTGCACTTGGTGTGGGAAGATGTAAGTCTAACAGGAGGCAAGTATTTTAGCGTATAACTTTGTCAGTATTTAGTAGAGTTATGAGTTTGAAGGTTTGCAGTCTGGAAACTTCTCAAACTTAGGGAGAGTAATAATAATAGCCTGAGGCATTTCTGCTGGGATAGAACATGAATGGTGTATTTGGTTAAATAGGAAAGTTATATGGAGTACAAGAATATGGCAAAACTGTTTGTAATAATCCTTAGTTGGTGATAGGTTGAATGACTGCAGTGCCTGAAAGCTTGAAGAAGCCATAGCAGCAGAGAGCACCAAGGTAGATACAGTGGGGGAAAAAAGTATTTAGTAAGCCACCAATTGTGCAAGTTCTCCCACTTAAAAAGATGAGGCCGGCCTGTAATTGACATCATAGGTAGACCTCAACTATGAGAGAAAAAGATGAGAAAACATATCTAGAAAATCACATTGTTTGATTTTTTAAGAATTTATTTGCAAATTATGGTAGAAAATAAGTATTTGGTCAATAACAGAAGTTCATCTTAATACTTTGTTATATATCCTTTGTTGGCAATGACAGAGGTCAAACGTTTTCTGTAAGTCTTCACAAGGTTGGCACACACTGTTGCTGGTATGTCGGCCCATTCCTCCATGCAGATCTCCTCTAGAGCAGTGATCTTTTGGGGCTGTCGCTGGGCAACACGGACTTTCAACTCCCTCCAAAGGTTTTCTATTGGGTTGAGATCTGGAGACTGGCTAGGCCACTCCAGGACCTTGAAATGCTTCTTACGAAGCCACTCCTTCATTGCCCTGGCGGTGTGCTTGGGATAATTTTCATGCTGAAAGACCCAGCCACGTTTCATCTTCAATGCCCTTGCTGATGGAAGGAGGTTTGCACTCAAAATCTCACGATACATGGCCCCATTCATTCTTTCATGTACAGGGATCAGTTGTCCTGGTCCCTTTGCAGAGAAACAGCCCCAAAGCATGATGTTGTCACCCCCATGCTTCACAGTAGGTATGGTGTTCTTTGGATGCAACTCAGCATTCACTCGCCTCCAAACACAATGAGTTGTGTTTCTACCAAACAGTTCTACTTTGGTTTCATCTGACCATATGACATTCTCCCAATACTCTTCTGGAACATCCAAATGCTCTCTAGCAAACTTCAGACGGGCCCGGATATGTACTGGCTTAAGCAGGGGGACAAGTCTGGCACTGCAGGATCTGAGTCCCTTGCGGCTTAGTGTGTTACTGACAGTAGCCTTTGTTACGTTGTTCCCAGCTTTCTGCAGGTCATTCACTAGGTCCCTCCGTATGGTTCTGGGATTTTTGCTCACCGTTCTTGTGATCATTTTGACCCCACAGCTCTTTGGTCTTCACCATAGTGGAATTTGGAGTGTGACTGTTTGAGGTTGTGGACAGGTGTCTTTCATACTGATAACAATGTCAAACAGGAGCCATTACTACAGGTAATGAGTGGAGGACAGAGGAGCCTCTTAAAGAAGAAGTTACAGGTCTGTGAGAGACAGAAATCTTGCTTGTTTGTAGGTTACCAAATACTTATTTTCCACCATAATTTGCAAATAAATTCTTTAAAAATCAGACAATGTGATTTTCTGGATTTGTTTTCTCATTTTGTCTCCCATAGTTGAGGTCTACCTATGATGTCAATTACAGGCCGGCCTCATCTTTTTAAGTGGGAGAACTTGCACAATTGGTGGATGACTAAATACTTTTTTTTCCCCACTGTACAAGTGGAAGCTCTTGTGGTAAGTCGTCTGCATCATGTTGGGATCATGCAGCCAAGTTTAGGATATACCAAAACTTCTATTACTATAATTTAGGGTCTCCTCAGACTCCATATAGTATACTAAATGGAGGTCCAGGGGTGGTGAGTAAAGATAATCAGTTGTTCCCACCTTGCCTCACATATCCCCAACAACATGATGTCAGTGCGGCCTGGTCCACCATCACATTCCACTATAGCACACTGATAATGACACTACCACAGTGCTGGTATTAAAAATAAATACATAAACAAATAATTTCACATCTGCCCCATCACAGGATCCTTTTTGGTTGGCTTTTCTTTTTTTTGTTTTTGTTTTTGCTTTTTGTAATATAACCACTATGTGTGTCTAAAAAACCACGGGCACGCTCATTTCCCTAATAAATGGGTAATTTTTGGAACATTTTAAATGTTAAATGTGTAAAAGTGTATGTCAGCGAAGTGTATGGTTAATGTCTGAGTTCGTATCCTGTTTTTCCAGAGACAAACATGTCACATTCACTTTTACATAACTTAGCTCTGTTTGCCTTAGAGAGCTTGATATTGGATACATAGGTTCCTAGGAGCACTAAGAGTGTTCTACACTATGTTTTATATACACCTGCAGACTTCCTCCCTTCAAATTTATACTTAAAACCTATAGCTCTGCCCTTCTCCTCACCAAACAAGCCTATTTCACCGTTTTCATCTTTCTCCTATAATCCTGAAAGGCTCTTTGAAACTTTCCACTCCTTACTCCAGAGGTGCAGGTGTCATTCATAAACCTTAGCGCAGATGACCTGGCCACTTATTTCCAAGACAAAATTGATAAGATCTGTCAGGAAATAACTGCCCAATCCCCAGATGGTACTGACCCCCTCACCAGCAGCACTTCAGACTGTTCATTCTCATCTTTTGAACCTGTTACAGAAGAGGAAGTCTCTCAAGTACTTTCTTCTTCTCGCCCTACGACCTGTAGTAGTGACCCTTTCCCCTCACACCTACTCCAGTCTCTGTCTCCTGCTGTCACGACTTACCTTACTAAAATATTTAACCTCTCTCTCTTCTGGAATTTTCCCATCCTCTTTCAAACATGCTGTCATAACCCCACTATAGAAGAAACCCTCCCTTGGCCCGTCCTGTGCTGCTATATATCGACCTGTCTCTACCCTCCCTTTCATCTCCAAAATCTTGAAACGCTTAGTCTATTCTCGTTGGCCTCATGGACACTGCTCTCTCCTGGTTCTCCTCTTATTTCTCAGACGTTGTGTATCATTTGCGGGATCTGTTTCTTCCCCTTGCCGTTGGGGTTCCTCAGGGCTCGGTCCTAGGTCCCCTCTTCTCCCTCTATATGGCCCCCATTGGACAAAACATCACCAGATTTTGCTTCTGGTACCATCTTTATGCTGATGACACCTAAATACATACGTCATCCCGTGACATCACCCCTGCACTAATACAGAACACCAGTGACTGCCTCTCTGCTGTCTCAAATATCATGTCTTCGCTCTATTTGGAACTGAATCTCTCAAAGACTGAACTACTGCTGTTTCCACCATCTAACAGATCTGTCCCTGTTATCTCCATTGCAGTCTCTGGCCTTACCATAACTCCTAGGCAGTATGCCCACTGCCTCAGCGTTATGTTTGACTCAGACCTTTCCTTCACACCCCATATCCAATCACTTGCACGCTCTTGTTATCTCCACCTCAAAAACATCTCCAGAATCCACCCTTTCCTTACCACAGAATCACTAAAGACACTTATTGTTACCCTGATTCACTCTCGCCTTGACTACTGTAACTCCTTACTAATCGGTCTTCCCCTTACTAAACTCTCCCCTCTACAATCTATTCTGAATGCGGCGGCCAGGCTCATCTCTCAGTCTAGATGCTACAGCGATGCCTCCGGTCTGTGCCGGTCACTACATTGGCTGCCTATTCAATACAGAATACAATATAAACTTATCCCCTCACCCACAAGGCTCTCCATAATGCTGCACCTCCCTACATTTCCTCCCTCATCTCTGTCTATCGCCCAACCCGTACTCTCCGTTCACTCAATGACCTAAGACTAACATCCTCTATTATCAGAACCTCTCACGCTCGTATACAAGACTTCTCCCGAGTTGCACCACTTCTCTGTAATGCTCTATCCCAGACTATCAGATTAACCCCCAATTTCCACAGCTTCAAGCGTAAACTTAAGACACATCTTATCAGACAGGCCTATCACAACTCCTAATGTAAACCCTTCCGTAGTTAGAATCCCTAAAACGTCCCCTCCTCTGTTCCCGCTCTCTCATTACCTCACAGGATATGATGTCGTATCAGACTAACTTTATATGTCCAGGCACCATCTGAACGTTAAAGGACACGTCTGGCGACCGGTCATACAGCTTTATATATGTGTAATGACAGTAACCTCTATTACACAATTGTCTGACCATTTTATAAGCAATGCTACTTCTGTTACCGCCCCTGCTACCTCCTGTGTCACCCCCTCTACCTCATAGATTGTAAGCTCTTGTGTCACCCCCTCTACCTCATAGATTGTAAGCTCTTGCGAGCAGGGCCCTCAGTCCCAGTGTGTGAATTGACTATTTCTTTGTAATGTATCTTTTTTGTCTATACTTGAACCCTACAAATTGTACAGTGCTGCGGAATATGTTGGCGCTGTATAAAATGTATTATTATTATTTCCTAGGAGCCCTAAGAGTAGACTACACTATATTTTAAGTCAATTAACCACTTCTGTACCGGTCCAATTTGTGGTTCAGAACCAGACACATTTTTGAGTATTTTGTATGTGTGGTTTTGAGGACTGTAACATTTTTATCATTTGGATTATTCAACTAATTTCTGTGCCTTTTTTTTGGTGACACATAGGACTTTATTTTAATGTTTTTATTTTTGCATGTGTTCATTTTTTTTATATACCTGGGAAAATATAAACAAAAGAGGTGAAGGTGCCTTTAACCCACTCACTGCGGTATGCAGAGAATTTTTAAGATCGTGGTAGGAGCTTCAGGGTCTGTAGAAGTACTTAGGAAATACAATTATATCACGTGGACTCAGAAAACTAGTTTCCCAGTACCTCGGGCTAGATCATCTGCCCTTATGGTTAAATGGGAGAAAGAACACCGAGAGTTCACTAAGATGAAATGATCTCCATCTAGAAGAGGAACAACAGGATCTAAAAAAACACTTTTGACCTTGAAGGAATTAATAGAAAAAGTAAAATTGTTTTCTGCTGGATCTGATTTTGCTAATAAAGAAAATGCACTTCAGAGCAACATAAAAAAATATGACCACTCCAATTAAAAACCGTAAGCATTTCCAATTTCATAGGGACGTAGCTGAATTCTGTGAAAATAGGACGTATAGAAACTTTAACCAAGGTGTATTAGAAGCAGAGGCCTCCTCCTCCTCCGATTGCAACATATCAGATACTGAAAGTTATAGCACAACCATTTATACAACAGAAGGGAAGAGGTCCAAATTGCCACAGAGGTAGATCTACACAGGGAGATTTGTTTTGTCTAGTATTCATGAGGTTGGGTTCAGGATGAACCAGAACTGCTATTACTATACTGTGGGGTCTCCTCAGTCTCCAGAGTATAATAAATGGAGGTCCAGGGGAGGTAAGTAAAGATAACAAACATTTATTCCCAGCACCATGGTCTCAGTGCGCTCCACATGACTGTTGAGGTTCAATCACTTACCTCAGGATGACTCTGGGGAAGAGGACATTGGGAAACCGCCAGACACCATGAGGATGCCCAAGAGAGGTGAGACAAGGTGAGTATAAGTGTTAGTTATTGTTCCTCACCTCCACTGGTCCTCCACTTATTATACTCTAAAATCTGAGGAGTGTTTCATAGTTGATGAACCCCAAAAGTTATGGGTGCAGTCTGAAACTTTTGTAAAATTTGGGTCAATTCTGGTTTGATTTGAATTGGTTCGCTTATCCCTGGCTTTTCTTGAGTTCTGTGATAAGATGTGACAGTGTCCAGGCAAACTTTGCTACATCGGTGAGTAATATAAGACATATACTGTCCAGTCCTCTATAATAACGAATTGTCATCTGTTGTAAAGGCTGACACGTACAAAACATAGGGTTCATACAACAACATAAATAGTGCTTTTTTTTTTTTTTTTTTTCTAAAGGCAAAGATCCACAAACCTCCAGATAGCTCACTAGGTTGTTCACATGTGTCTAGGGTGATCTCGGTGAAGACTCATTTGCACGTCTGTTTATTTTAGGATCATCTGCTGTCCATGGTTGTCTCTTTTTCACATCAGAGAACAATAGATCAGACTTTTTTTTTCTTATACTTTTCTATGTCTCTTGGTCCATAAAAACAGTCAGCACGGGGGCGTGGCTAGGGACTTGATGCAGTGATACGTGCTTTAGGGGAGCTCCTGCCTGACCGATAATAAAGTGGGACCACCAGCTTTATTCAGACCCCCCCATGGCTAAAAAAAACTACCCGGGAACCTGCTACAGGGGACTGTGCATTCGCGGACAGGTTCGTACAACCTACCCTGTCCGCGTTCCTGCAGCCCACGGCATCCGCGACACGGGCCTCCACGAGACGGTGGCCATCTTCCTCTGCCGCACTGGCTGCCTTCGGTATGGTCACCGCGGCGGCCCCACTCTCGGCACAAGGGGCTTCCGCTTCTCAGAGAGGCCAGCCTGCCAGACCTCCATCCCTGCCAGAATTAGAGCTCCAAAACCCGGACGTAGGGCTCCAGCAGACCCCTTCACCGCCGGGTAAGTCATGTGCGACGGCTGCTCGCACCGCAGCGCTGACTGCCCCCCCTTCCCCGCAGCTCCAGCCGGCACTTTCATCAGCGGGCTCCCCCATATGGAGCCAGGGGGACCCAGAACCCCAGGAGACCTCAGCAGCTGCCTCTCACCCCCACAATTTGTCACCTGACCTGGGCGGCCTCCTGGCCCTGTGGGGGAACGCTCAACCCTCCAACAGTCCCCACAACCTCCTAACCTCGTGCCCTCACAGCAGCCTCCACCCCTTCTCGGAGATGAGGATGCGGACTTGGGAACAACTCCATCCTTGTCCCCCTTTGCTATTCATACCCAGCCTTCTCCTCACTCTGCTCTGACAGCCTCTTCTGACCCTCCACCGTGGCCGAATACCTTGCTCACCTACCGTCAAAAAGAGGACTTTGATTCCTTGATTGCTAAAGTCACAGCGGCATGTCGTTCGGAGATACGCACAGAAATCGCAGTCCTGCGGCAAGATCTCCAGCATATTGCAAACCAGGTTGATACCCTTGAGGACGATCATGACCAGACCCGATCCTATGTGTCTCACCTCCAGGACACTTTTCTCTCCCAATGCCAGGTGGTTAATGACATGCAGCGCCACTTGGAGGACTTGGATAACCGGGGCAGACGCAACAATATTAGAATCAAGGGGCTGCCTGAGGCTAACCAGGAGGAGGATTTACATGCTACCTTGGGGGAGGTTTTCAACTCCATTTTGCAGGAACCATCTACACATAAAATCAAGCTAGATAGAGCTCACAGGGCCCTGCGCCCCAAGGGATCTGGCCCCACCCCCACATGATGTTATTTGCTGCGTGCACGACTTTGTACTGAAAGAAACCATCCTTTCCGAGGCCCGTCGTCTTAAAGACTTCAAATTTGAAGGAGCCAAGATTCAACTTTACCAGGACCTTTCCTGGATTACGCTACAGAAAAGGAGATACCTGTGCCCTCTGCTGCAGCTTCTGTGCGACCGACAGATACCGTATCACTGGGGATTTCCCTTTTCTTTAACGGCTAGGCTCAATGGACTCTCTGCTACCCTACGGTTCTATGCAGACCTGGAGCCGTTCTGCACCTCTATGGATATTCCTCCTCCTGATCTGCAGAATTGGGAATTGATTGCTCCACCACCACCGCCTCCCGTGGTCTGGATGGCCCAGAACCCATCTAGATGCCAGAAGATTGAGGGTGGAACTCCCTCCTCCGTGACTGTATCTTTTTTCTCGGGCCTCCTAGTCCTTGGGAGGGATACGTTTACTATGATCACTAGGGGTGTTCTGTTACCATTGTCGCTTATATTCACACACAGTTTTTTATGGTCCCACAACTGTTTTGCATCATACTTATGTTTCAGCATTGCAGGTCGGACAGGCTAGACCCCCCTTCCCCCAGTGACCTGCAGATGTTACCTTCTTTTGGTCCCCAATTGTTTATTTGGATCTGCCTATTGCTGGACCACACCCCGCGCCTCCTACCCTCTCCCCCTCTTACTATGGGGGCTTCGTCCAGCTGTGGGCCCACTGGTTGTGCCCTGGTAGGGTTACTTGTGGCCCTAACTTGGACATTTCTTTTTTGCCCCCAGCCAGGAGATTTAGTCCTGACCATTAGATATGGTTTAACTGTGTTACTTATGTATTTTTGTTTTTTATTTGTTATGCCTTGTCTTTTTGTGTGTCTTCCGTCTCTTCCCCCTCCCCCTCTTCCCCCTCCCTCTCCCCCTCCTTTTCAGGTTCGAAAACCCGTCTGGCCACAGTGGCCCGGATCCTCCGCCTCTACATTTTCAAGGATTTGGACCCTCTATGGATTGGGTGAGATCTGCCTCTGCCTTATTTCTCCCTACATTAGCAACAAACCCACTCTGTATCCCTCATGGTTAAGTGCATTATATTAAATGTCAAGGGCCTAGGCTCCAACTCTAAATGGCGAATGGTCCTGCGGGAGCTTCGCTCTCTCCGGGCGGATGTAGCCTTCCTTCAGGAGACCCACTATGATCATACTGGCACGTTAAATTTTGCCCGTCATTACTTCCCCTCTGACTACTCTGCTTATTGTAGTCACAGGAAGGGAGGGGTGGCCATTTTGCTTTCCCGTACCTGTCCTATCACTGTTTCGGCCTCTCACCTAGACCCCCAGGGTCGATATATTATATATACTATACGGTCAGCCCATCACTCTGTGCAACATATACGCCCCTAACTCCTCTCAGATCCCCTTCCTTAAACAGGTCCTGGGGAAATTGCAAGTGTTTGAGGGATCTGCACTACTACTGGGTGAAGACTTTAATATGGCTTTCTCTGAATGTATGGATAGATTCACCCTCACTAATGGGCCTCCTGGACCTTCACAGACAAGACTGGCAAGAGAGTTTGCTGCCTGTAAGGTCAGCGGCCCTCTACGACCTTTGGCGGGTGGATAATCCCTCTGCCCGCTCCTTTACATTTTACTCCCACCCCCACAAAACCCACTCCAGAATAGACTATTTTTTCGGTAATGCACTGGCCCTTCGCTTATTAAACTCTGCTGACATAGGCCCTATATCCTGGTCCGACCATGCCCCTGTAATGGTCACACTGTCCTCCACCCCCTTCCGACAAAAGTTGCCACTGGCGATTTAATGAATCCCTCCTCCACTCACAAGAGACCCAAGCTAAACTTCGTTCTCACCTCCAAGAATACTTTCGAGTTAATTCTAAGTCAGTCCCCGCTATGTCCACACTGTGGGAAGCCCATAAGGCTGTAATGAGAGGTCACTGTATTGCGATATTGCGTTGTGAGCACAGATTAAGAGAGACAGGAGGGTCAGGGAGGAGGCTTTAACTAGTAAGATCAGATCCCTGACCAAGCGATTAACATCGCGCCCCACGTTATCTCTGCTCCGTCAATTAGTGACTGCTAGGGCAGACCTCCGGGACCTCGCCACCCAGGCCACCCGACGCCTCCTCCTCTACAGCCTCCAGAGATACTATGAGAGGGCAAATAAAACCCACACACTTCTTGCTAAAACCCTGAGAGACCGTCGGGTTTTGTCTACGCCCCATGCTGTCCGAGATTCTCAGGGCACTCTTCAACACCATCCCGATACCATAGCGGCCTTGTTTTGGGATTATTACACTACATTGTATAACCTTCCCTCGCCTGCTAGTAGAGACCTCACCACTACAGAGACAGGCCTGCATTCTTACCTGGCCTCGTGTCAACTCCCAGTCCTCCCAACCTCGGCTCTCTTTTCAATTAATGCTCCAATATCGAGTGAGGAATTGACTGCCGTCCTGGAGGGCCTGCCTAATAGTAAGGCTCTGGGTCCTGACGGGTTCACCTATGCCTACTACAAAACTTTTCATTCTGACCTCCTCCCTCATATGTGTCAACTTTTCAACTCCTTCCTGGACGATGCCCCGATCCCGCACACTATGCTGCATTCTCACATTTCCCTAGTCCCAAAGCCACACAAGGACAATCAGGAGTGTTCTAACTATCGTCCCATCGCCCTCTTGAATACAGACCTCAAACTCTTCACAAAAATCTTGGCAAACAGGCTTAACTTTTGGCTTCCATCTCTCATCCAAAAAGAACAAGTGGGATTTGTCCCTTGTCATCAGGGGGAGATAACACTAGAAGGGCAGTGAACTTGATTGATGCGGCCAACCGTTACTCCACCCCTACCTTGCTTCTGAGTCTGGACGCTGAGAAGGCCTTTGATTGCCTTGATTGGTCATTTATGATAGCCACCCTCGAAAAATACAGGTTCTCGGGGGCCTTTCTCACGACCATAAGGGCTCTTTATTCTCACTCCTCGGCAGTTGTTAAGCTCCCTAATGCTTCCTCCCTTCCCTTGTCTATTCGTAATGGAACCCGTTAGGGATGCCCCTTGTCACCTCTAATATTCACACTGTGTATTGAACCCCTGGTGGCCCAAATTAGATCCGCCCCAGATGTCTCTGGGGTGTTTGTGAGGGATAGGGAATTTAAGATTAGCTTGTTTGCAGACGATGTCCTGTTGACCCTCACTAAACCCCACATCTCCCTTCCAAACCTTCTCTGTTTTAAAGGACTATGGAGATCTTTCAGGCTATAAGGTCAACCCTGGTAAGATGGAAGCCCTGCCTCTGAATGTTCCAAGCGAGGCCTTGCAGTTGCTTAAGTCCAACTTTGACTTCCAATGGAGAGACCCCTCCCTGCTCTATCTGGGCGTTCAAATATCCTCTTCGTATCCCACGCTTTACTCAGCCAACTATCTCCACCTGTTTCATGAGCTCCCCTCTCTCATGGTTAAGTGGCGCCCACTCCATATCTCCCTCCTCCTGAAGCTCCTCTATGTCTTTGAGACCCTTCCAGTGGCAGTCCCTAGGTCCGAACTGAGATCCCTACAAAAAGCAATATTCCAATTTATATGGAATGGCAAATGCCATCACATTCCCCGATCGGTGATGCTGGTGGGTAAGTCGGAGGGAGGTCTGGGGGTTCCACACATATTGCACTATTACTGGGCTGCTCATCTACGTAGTATACCATTTTGGGCGGCACCCCAGGCACATACGAAATGGGTTGAGATAGAGAAGCTTTGGTTGGCTCCTGTTCATCCCAATGCGTTTTTGTGGTCCTCCTCCCCCCCTTGCCCACTGCCCCGCTGCTGGGCCCCATCGGCTTTACTCGGGCTATCTGGAACACATATGATCTCCTTTTTATATAACCCACTTCTCCCAAGCGGACTCACGGCTGCTATGATCAGGCCCTGAAGCAGGCTGGGTCTATTTCATGTAGCTGATTTGGTAGACCAGTCGACCTTGGAGATCAGGCCCTTTGACTACCTCGCCTCCACACAGTACTTGCCTACCTCAGAGTGGTTTCGCTCTATCAACAGATAGTTCATTTTGTTGTCTTTCAGTTTGGGTCCACCCGAGTCTCCCTCCCTACGGCCTTTGAACGACTATGTCGGGCGGGTACCTCCACTAGAGGCCTGATTTCTAATATTTATAGGCTTTTGTGCTCTCAGGGGGGGCAGACTCCGGTGGTCCACAAATATATGACCCGGTGGTCTGTAGCCCTTGGCGAGCACATCTCACACAACCAGTGGCGGTTTATTTGGTCCCAAGCAGCTAAATCCTCTTCCTGTGTAACATTTAGGGAAACACAATACAAAATACTTATGCACTGGTATCATACTCCAGCTTTACTTCATACTCTCAATCCCACTATTCCTCCCAGTTGCTGACGATGCCAAACAGTGCCAGGAACATTGTTCCATATCTTTTGGGAATGCCCCCTAGTCAGCCCTTTCTGGTTCGAGGTTAGGAAGGTGACTAACATTCTTTTCATCCAAGGCATACCCCTGGATCCCATGGTTTATCTGCTGAATCTCCCCCCAAAAGGTCTTAGTAAAAATACATCTAAGCTATTCCTTTACCTGTGCACCGTGTCCAAAATGCTCATAGCCCACCATTGGAGGGAAGTTCTTCCTCCAGCGATCTCAGAATTGATAGCCCGATTGAAGGATATCCGCAGCCTGGAGTACTTGACCACCTCCCTTAACCATACGGTGGAGGCATTCGAAGCAATTTGGTTCCACTGGGATACCTACTGTGCCACAGAAGGTGTCTGAGATCCGACCCTCCCCCCTTTTTTTCTCCTTATTGTTCCTTGCCTTTGTCTTGTCTTATGTACTTCCTAAACCTTGTCTCTGTACTACTGTTTTTTGTGTACCTGACGGATTATTTGCTATGAAGAATTTTTCTGTATTCAATTTGTAACAATTTCAAAACTTTAATAAAAATTACAGTTAAAAAAAAAAAAAAAAAAACAGTCAGCGCAAGGATGTTCTCCATGTTCTGTCCTTGATTTTTGTGGACACAAATTTTAATGGAATGTAGAGAGATAAATATCCAACAATTCTAATTCAGGGGTTAGAGAGAACAGGTTTTCTAATATCTCAGAAAGGATGTTACATATTTTAGTTCAAAAGGGTCAAATGATAGGACAACCGAAAAAAATGTCTAGGATTGATCCCATAGAGGTTTGGCATCTCCTGCATAAGCTAGATGATGTTGGATAGATGTCACTCTGTGGGGTAAATCTGTAAACCTTTACCCAGTGTATGGGTAAACTCAGAGTTTGTATCCTCTGCTTACCATCTGTTTTTCCATAGTCATACAAGTCACATTCACTTTGACATAACTTTGGCTGTGTTTGCCTTAAAGAACTAGAAATTGGATAGATAGTTTCCTAGGAGCCCTAAGAGTAGTCTACACTATGTTTTATAGATAGGTTCCTAGGAGCCCTAAGATTGTTCTACACTATGTTTTATAGATAGGTTCCTAGGAGCCCTAAGAGTATTCTACACTATGTTTTATAGATAGGTTCCTAGGAGCCCTAAGAGTATTCTACACTATGTTTTATAGATAGGTTCCTAGGAGCCCTAAGAGTATTCTACACTATGTTTTATAGATAGGTTCCTAGGAGCCCTAAGAGTATTCTACACTATGTTTTATAGATAGGTTCCTAGGAGCCCTAAGAGTATTCTACATTATGGTTTATAGATAGGTTCCTAGGAGCCCTAAGAGTGTTCTACACTATGTTTTATAGATAGGTTCCTAGGAGCCCTAAGAGTATTCTACACAATATGTTTTATAGATAGGTTCCTAGGAGCCCTAAGAGTGTTCTACACTATATGTTTTATAGATAGGTTCCTAGGAGCCCTAAGAGTGTTCTACACTATATTTTTTATAGATAGGTAAGATTGTGGTTTGTACTGAACTTGTTCAACTTAATACAAATCTTACAAACAGACCTATCTAAGGTCATCCAATTAATGAGGACAAGAATATCAGGTTGTTCCTCAATGGTTGCATGTTTGCCCTTGAACTCAGCAATATTGTTATATTGTGTTCAGGGTGTAATTGTACATAACATTCTCCATATATGACCTTATTGGTATTTGTATGAGGATGTGTATGAGCCGTTTTTTCAGGGGAAGACGACCACATTATAACTCTGTGTGAGTCTGAGCACTGTTGGCTAATTTTCACCAGCCATGATTATTGATATCTTCTTGTCTTGGGTACTTGTATCGATTTTAGCATTTTCACATATGGGTAATTTATTTAACAAGAAGATTTATATTATAAGTTAAGGTTTATTTAATAATTCACTTTCAGTGATTTAGTTTTTTCCTTGTGGAAGTTTCCCTCAGTGACTGGTTTCTATTGTATTGTATTGTATTGTATTGTACTGTTTCTAGGTATTTTTGAGTATCAATACATACATTATCAACACTTTTTGATGGCTGGATTTCTATCTATTGAATTAGATCCCAACAAGTGGCTCTTGTAACATTGTATTTTCCAAAAACGATATTACATTAGCTAGTAACCCGATATCACTGAAGGTGCCTTTAAACCACTCACTGCGGTATACAGAGAATGTGTAAGATCATGGTGGGAACTGTAGGGTCTGAAAATGTACTTAAAAAATACAATTATACCACATGGACTCAGAAATATAGTTCTTCCAGTACCTCGGTCTAGATCATCTGCCCTTATGGTTAAATGGGAGAAAGAGATCACCAAGAGTTCACTAAGATGAATTTCTCTCCTCCTAGTAAGGGAACAACAGGCTTTAGAAAAATATTCTTTGGCCTTGAAGGAATCAATAGAAAAAGCAAAATTGTTTTCTGATGAATCTGATTTTGCTAATAAAAAGAGGCTCTTCAGAGCAACATAGAAAAATTTGCCACTAACTAAAAACCGTAAGCATTTCCAATTTTAGAGGGACTTAGCTGAATTCCGTGAAAATAAGGTGTATACAAAACTTTACCAAGGTGTATTAGAAACAGAGGCCTCCTCCGATTAAAATACGTCAGATACTGACCAAGTTAGAACACAACAGGGGCGAAGAAGTCAAAATTACCACAGAGGTAGATCAACACAGGGAGGACCAAGACATTCTGGGACAATTCAACGATCACATCAAAATACATCACAGCGTTTTTTTATCCCAGGTCCCTCCTATTATGCAGTACCTTTTGAAAAGAACCACAAACAGCTACAGGGGAAAAGGTATAACTACAGTGCCCTATGTAACTACAGCCAAGAGGTCCGGAAATGTAATGTCTTGTTCCCGTATGACGGATTAATCTCAAATAACTAATCTGTCATCATGTACTTGCACACAGGTAGAAATTGAGGTTCTCTCCAAAGGTCTCTCCTTCGTTCCAACAATAAAATACCTAGAATTTTACTGTGTCAAATCTTTACGAGAAAATTCATATGGACAACATTTTTCAAAAATTATAATAGGCCCAAGTGTACAGAGTGAGGTATTAGTGAGGAGGATCTTCCTCATCTCCAAATACAGACTTATTATTGCCTCCTGATGATATACAAGGGGTTAAAACCCCACAAAAGGATGTCCAATTGTCTTGGGTACTGACGGCATGACAGAGGGAATCGGTACCTATAATGACACCATTTTAAGATCCTTTGTCGTCTCCTTGCCATTGTATGTCCGGGACACTATGGACATCCTGGAGGGTACCCATTTTCTAGGAGGATCTTTCATAGCAAGTCTGAATGTTGAGGCTTTGTATAGCTTCTTTCCTCATGTGCGTGGTTTGGAATCCATCAACTTTTTCCTCGATACTAGAGGTGTTCATCTAAAACCGCATACTGACTTTGTTATGTAACTACTCCATTTTGTCCTCACTAAAAACTACTTTCTCTTTGATGGGCAATAATATCTGCAATGCATTGGCACCACTCTGGGGAGTCCAGCTGCGCTCTCGTTTGAAAACTTATTCTTGGGGTGGTGGGAACAATGGCCTGTCTTCTGTGAGGATATGGAGGCCTGGACATTGTTGGCGGCC
Source organism: Leptodactylus fallax (assembly GCA_947044405.1). Lineage (NCBI taxonomy): Eukaryota > Metazoa > Chordata > Amphibia > Anura > Leptodactylidae > Leptodactylus > Leptodactylus fallax. Next base: position 634,969 of record CAMRHE010000671.1, read on the forward strand.
CTATGGCTTAGGTACTTCGGCAATTTCCTGTCCTCTGGTCTCTCCTCTGTATTCAACCACGATAATATCAACATGTGGCTTACTACAACCATTGATCCGGTCCAGATCACCTAGAGACTGCCACTCCTTTGCTAAGATAGTTACCACCCTCTCCCTCTCAGAAGGGGGATTCCCAAAGAACAGTTTTTAAGAATTCATAGAAACTGTTCAAATCTTGGGGATTACAACAGACAAGCAGATGACCTTTTTGAACGGTTTCAGAGACGAGGTTACCCATAAGATGTTCTTAGACAAGCCTGCCACCTCGCTGGTACACAGAATTGGATGGAACAGTCTCCCAATTCCAAAAGAATGGGAGACTGCACAAAATCTTATCCGGATCATAGCACATTATGATCAATGCAACAGGGAAGTGATGCAATTTCTTAGGTCATATTGGGAAATCCTGAGGACCTGATCAAGGATTATCTCTCACTTTCTTGAGGGGGAGAAATATCGGAGAACATTTGGTCCATAGTCATTTGGCCCTGTTATCCAACTCTGGGACCTGACTTAACAGGGACCTTCCCTCATGTACCTATAAGTGCAGTGCATGCAAAGCGTGCCAGTACAACTCAAAAAGTAAAGAGTTTACAAGTATCGCTACTGGGAGGACATACAAAAATCATGAGAAAGGATTGCACAGTGTCAGCACAACGCCTTGGAAGGGGCATTTAAAGGTATGTCAACAAATGGACCAGAAGGAAGTAGGAATCAGAATGAACCTCTTAAAAACTTTTATTTCATGCAGATAAAAATAAATCACACAACACGTTTCGGGGTAACTAATCCCCCTTTTTCATTGAGGAAGAAACATGATGGATCATTGAACCTTAGACATGACAGTCATCAGATCATTGGGCCAGTTTTAAAAGAAGATAAAGTATGATGACAAATTGTAAGGTGTCCATTAGAGAATTAGAAGCGAGATAGAAGAACAAACAGAACAGAAACATTTCTCAGTAAATGGGTGTGTTGGGGTCAAAGTAATAGTTTATAGAGCATCATACTGTGGGGCAGGAGGTTTCAGACATTCAGGGGTATTTTATTTGAAGTACCTTTAAGTTATTTGGGGTGGTCACTCTTTAGACTTACTAGGTCCAAACAGCAAGGATGTCCATTAGGTTTGGTCATGGAGAACAGCCAAGCTGTTTAAGGTGTCAGTGCTTCAATTTCCTTTTCATGTAAAACATTTTCATGGTGTCGATGATCTCTTTGTTTCTCATGCTATATATTATTGGATTGGTAAATGGGGTGAGCATAACAAAGAGCAAAGATTTTAACTTGTTTTCATAGAAGGCGTTTGCACTTGATGGAGACAGGTAGACAGCAATGAGGGAGCCGTAATAAATGCAGACCGCTAGAAGGTGAGAGCTACATGTCGAGAAGGCTTTTCTTCTACCTTTTGAGGAGGACATTTTAAAAATCACAATAAAGATGCAGATGTAGGACACAATAATGGAAACAAAAGGCAAGTATGAGGCAGAAATGGCAAGTGAGAGCAAGAAGAGGAGCAAAATCACAAAAGAAATGGTCAATGATGTTGGAGGAACAAAACTGTAACTGACTTATGATAATAACTTCAATTTTTATGTAAATGATCCCAACCAACCAAGGTCCAAAGACCATCTGGATACAAAGAGTCATATTCATTATGGAAGAATACCTTAATGGGAGACAAATAGCCAAGTATCGGTCAAAAGACATCACCATGAGGGTGAAGCACTGAGCAGAGGTGGAGACAAAAACAAAGAAGAACTGAGAGATACAACCTTTGATGGACATACTGCCACCCTCTGACCATATAATGCCCAGCGTGTTTGGTACAATAGTGGTGGTGAGAATTAGGTCAGCCAGGGACAGATTGGAAATAAAGAAGTACATTGGGCGGTGAAGATGGTAATTGTAGGACACCAACATGATGATCATAAAATTACCAATAAATGTGAACATGTACACAAGAAAGGCAAGAATAAAGAAGAGAATCCGGAACTTGTGGATATTCTGGAAGCCAATGAGAAATATCTCAGTCACCGCGGTCTGGTTGTCTCCACACATGGTCCAGAATAATGGGATTCTTCTAGTCTAGAAATAACCAATGAGTGGAAATCTGTAAAGTGTGAAATATTTATTATTTATATAGTAAAATATTGTATCAATTAGTAACGAGCTGATGTTTCCTTTCTTACCTTTTCCTCAGAGTGAAAGATGACTAGTATTGAAAAAAAACATATTTAGTGATTTTAGGATTTTAGGATTTTCCAAAAATTTGAACACAAATGTGTCCAAGTAAAGCCAAACTAAGGAAGATAATCCTGAACTTGTGGATATTCTGGAAGCCAATGAGAAATATCCCAGTCACCGCGGTCTGGTTGTCTCCACACTCTGACGTGGCAACAACATGCGGCTCTATTGGGCGTTGTCTTTAAACTGGACATCTCAGGTTCGTTGTCACAAGAGATCCTAAAAGAGGTAAAAAAGGACCCATCTGTCTAAGGCCTCTTCCACACAAGCAATCTTTTTTGCAGGTTATAAAAAGAGGACATTGTACATCCTAGTGTATTTTTGTTGTTGATTTGTGTCCAATCCATGTGAAATCCGTGTACCATCTGTTTTTTGTGTGTGTCCTTATTTTTCAGCATTACCTATGATAATGTCCGTGTTTTTTCAGGGACACACAGACTTGAAAGGTTGAAACGATTAGAGAAAAGATTAAAAAAATAGTGTAAGCCATGATTTTATTCTCAGTGTCTCTCCATGATAAAAAAAACAGGCAGGTAAATGGCCCACTCACTATAATGGGTCCATGTCCTAACTGTGTGCTGTAACCCAATGCCTGTCCTAGGGTTGTGTAATGTAAAAACACAAAAACACAACACACAATACATGAAACAGTAAATTGATAAAAAATAACATGACTTCTAAAAGCCATAACTTTTTATTATTTTTCTATTCAAAGAGCTATTAGAGGATATATTTTTTGAGGGACACATTGTACTTCATAGTGGTACCGTTTAATATTCCATACAGTGGACTAGGAAGCTGAAAAAATTTAGGAATGGGGGGAAAAAACTACATTTACTGCATTTTTTATGGGTGTTGCTTTTATGGCGTTCATTGTGCAGCCAAAGTGAGCAATGTTACGGTATCCTGTCGGTCATTATGAATACGGTAATACCAAATTTATATAGTTTTTTATTACGGTGTTTTAATATTTTAATAAAATTCTAAAACTTAAAAAAAAAAAAATTCTTGGAGTCGCCATATTCTGACACCAGTAACTTTTTTGTGGGGATAGTTGATAGTTGCACTTTTTTATTTGCACTATTTTGGAGATTGTCTGATGTTTTGCTTTTTTAGAGCTAAAATGGCAAAAAACAGGGGTTCAGTCATTTAGATTTTTTCCCACTGTATTGTTCTCCATATAGGAAAATAATTTGATGTGTTTTGTAGTTCAGGCACTTTCCGATGCCGGGATACCTAATGTGCATGTGGGTTTTTTTTGTTTTTTATTTGGTTTCTAGGGAAAGAGGGATGGCTTCAACTTTTATGTTTTTTTATATTCCTTTTTGTAGTGCAGAAACAGCGGTGAAATCTGACCATGGTCTCTCAGGGACCCCAAAATTGCTTCTACCACATTAGTTTTGTAAATGCCACATAGTAGTAGGGGGCCCTGTTTCATTTTGCATTGGAGGTCCATAACTTCAAGTTACTCCTCACTGGGTGGGTTCACACATTCAGATTTTCAGGTTCAGTTGCTGAAGCCAAAGTCCAGTGTGGATCATAGACGGAGCAAAAGTATGTAATCTGAATACCTGAACATGTGAACTCACCCTAATGAAATATCTCCCTGAAGATTTAAATTATTTTAAGAATTTGAGAAGACTCGGATCATTGAATAGGACAACCTAATTGGGGACATTTGGGGTGAGGATAAGAGTTAGGGGGGGTCAAAGAAATCAATAATATATCCCTGAGCAGCCTGAAGATCAAAAAAGAACAGAGAATATCTCAGATAATTATTGTCCATATAGGTATAGTCCATATTATTGTCCATATAGGTATTATAATATAGGTATATTCTATATACTGTATAATGTGAATTGACAGAGCCATTCAGTGACCAAAAAGGATGTTCTTGTGACTAGAATTAGTTTATTTACTCAAATGTGTGTGTGTGTTTTTACTTATTTGGTATCAACATTTGAAAGTATAAAAGCTTAAACTTAATAGATTTATGTACTGTATTTTTTCCAATCCACTATGTAACCAGCAATGAGGATACTATTTATAACAAATTAAATAAAATGTATCACAAAAACAAAGCTTATAATTTTAAAATCAAATCAAATGAACTTTCAAACATATAAAAATGTGCAGTCTGAAACATAACCCCAATTATAAAGAATAAGAACAACAAAAATATTTTTAAAAAAAATAATTTTCAGGAATTATTTGTGCATATTATTTCCTCTGTCTGCTTTTATATTTTGTTTAATTTCTCATAAACAATGACAGAAGGATGAAGTAACCGATTTACCGAGTTTATGTTGGCAATCAAGTCCATATCGTACAGAAAGTTTATTATAATTTATAAAATATAACATTATTCCTTTCATATTAAAAATAGGACATTTTTTTTATTTGTTACATATTTTGTTTTTATTTTAGCTTATAAATATAGTTTTTAATTTAGCAATATAATTTGATGTTATTCCCTTTCTATCTTAAAAATAGGACATTTGTGATATTTTTTATTTTAGTGAATTCGTTTTTTTAACATTGTGGCAATATTATCTAATATCATTTGAAAATTTTTATTTATTTTGCTTTTGGTATTTCTTGCTAATATATATTTTTAAATGTTATATTTATTTTTTACTTTACTATATGAATGTTTTTAAAATTACAGCAGCATGAAAAAAAAAATTATACTGGCTCCATAATATTTTTCATTTTTGCTTACAGTTGTGGAGTCTGGAGATCAGTCTTAGACAATCTGGGCTTCTTTTGTGTTATCTTTTCAGGTATGTTTCTTACTTGATCTTTCCTGCCTGTGACATTTCTGTGGAATTATTTGTTTCTTTTATACCATTATTCACCTCGGGAGACCAATTCTTCAGTCTGGTAACACAAAAATAACTTCTATCTGAGGTATCCGTATAGAATAAAATCCAATCCCCAAATGCTTAATTTCCCATCTCAAGCACACACTGGTACAAGAAATAGATCATAAACAACTAAATGACTTAAAAGAACCAATTACTATGTCATTGAATATTTAATTATTTATTTACATATATTGCAATTCATCGCATATATTTATTATTATTATTATTATTATTATTATTATTATTAGCAGTAGTAGTAGTATTTTATATTTTTATTTAATTCTTGTAAATGGTGAAGACTTTTAATATTAACTATAAATAAAATTCTTTAAGTTTCAGCATTTGTTGATATCCTCCACAATGTGACTGCAGGAATAAGCAAACTAGTAAAAATGAAAAAGAAAAAAAAAATTGTCACGATGGCTCAATTTTTCTATGATGAAGCCATATTTACCAATTGAAATTTTAAATAAAGCTAATATAGTTACATATCTAGTTCCAAAATAAAAAAAATCCTGTTTATGAAATGATTGTTCACTGATTTGTTCTTCTTATCTCTCTACAACATATTCAGCAATGACCCTGTGGCCTGTATAGAGCAGAAATAAAAGTCTATGCCAGTTTCTGAGGATGTAGATTTCACTTTGCCGAGCAAAGCTCATAGATTTGCTAAATTTATTAAGATGGTAAGGACTGGTCCTTCCAGTGTTTCATAGATAAATCATTACTGGGGCTATAGAGAAATGTCAGGAGAATAAAGGGTTAAAGACATTGTCCCATGACAACCTGTGTTCATTTCTTTCCATGAAAAAATCAGAAATTGAATGTGAGACCTCCACTCTTTCCCAGAGTCCCATTCATTTCTATGGACAGTGGCTGGGTAAATTTTAATTTCTCTGGGGTGGAGCTGGGGCTTAGTCCTTTTTTGATATGGGCAAACCTCACAAATATTTGCAAAGCGGAACTGTCATTATTATACTTTGAGGTCCTTAGGTATAATATTCAGATGACCAGGGGTGGTGCGGAAACATAACAGTCATACTTACCTTCCTTCACCTCTCCTGGGCTCCATCACGGCATTCAATGATCTTCCCCCAACAGCTTCCAACTTCTTCTGGACTTCTAGGAGACGCCACCAGCCTTTTGCAAATCACTAAGACCTGTGATTGAACCTCAGCAGTCACACAGGGCACATCAATGTCTTGCTTGTTTATTATTTATTATACCTCCCCTGGAACTCCAATTATTAAACTCTGGGGTCTATACAAAAATGTATGGGTGATGAGCCCAAAAATTGCCCAAAACCATAATTTTGGAAAATTCATAATGAACTTGTCTAGTTTTGAACCAGTTGGCCCACCTCTGGTCCTTTTATTTTCATTTGAAGTGTAGATCGGACCCCTAACTATCATACATTTATAATATGATAACAGGGAAGTCTATCAGATGTTTTCAGGCCATTAAACAAAAAAAACAAAATTCAACAATTAGATGACTTGTTTGTGGCCTTTGAGAATGGCCTGATTCCTGAGAAAAAGAACTTTTAACACTTATGCAAATGCACTTGACTAGTGGGAAGTCCTAAGCTCTGCATCTGTCCTGCTCCATGTCATCCCAGTGGTGTTTTATTAATGGCATCAATGGAAAAACATGGGGTAGGGTTTACTGAGGAGAGACTGAGCACTAACTGGGCTTGAGACAGCCAACTGGGCAACTTGCTCTTATTAGCCCTTACCAGGATTATTTTGGCACTTTATGTAATGTGTCTGGGGCCCCATTTGAGGGTAATAATAATAATAATACTAATGATACTAATAATAATAAAGCGCCAACATATTCTGCAGCAGTTTACAATTTGTAGGGTTAAAGTACAGACAAAATGAGACATTACAGTGTAATAAGTCAATTCACACACTGGGACTGAGGGCCCTGCTCGCAAGAGCTTACAATCTATGAGGTAGAGGGGGTGACACAAGAGGTATCAGGGGGTGACATCGGAGGTAGCAGGCGGTGACATAGGAGGTAGCAGGGGGTGACATAGGAGGTAGAGGGGGTGACATAGGAAGTAGCAGGGGGTGACATAGGAGGTAGCAGGGGGTGACATAGGAGGTAACAGGGGGACATAGAAGTTAGCAGGTGGTGACACAGGAGGTAGCAGGGGGTGACATAGGAGGTAGCAGGGGGTGACATAGGAGGTAGCAGGGGGTGACATAGGAGGTAGCAGGAGGTGACATAGGAGGTAGCATTGCTTATACAGTGGTCCAGCCATATATGTGATAAAGGTTACTTTCATTACACATATATAAAGCTGTATGAGCCGTCATCAGTCACGTCCTTTACTGTGCATATTGTGATATTGTGCCTGGACATATAAAGTTACAGTTCAATACGGCATCATATCCTGTGGGGTAATGCGGGAGCATAAACAGAGGAGGATTAGTTTTAGGGATTCTAACTGTGGAAGGGTTTAGATTAGTAATTGTGATCAGCCTGTCTGAGAAGATGTGTCTTTAGAATACGCTTGAAGCTGTAGAAATTAGGAGTTAATCTGATTGTCTGGGGTAGAACATTCCAGAGAAATGGTGCAACTTGTGAGGAGTCTTGGATACAGAAGTGGGAGGTTCTGATAATAGAGGAAGCTAGTCTGACAAAGCCAAGATGGAGATGTTCAGTAAGTGAGTACTCAGAAGGGTCCAAGCATTGGGGGTCCGAAATTTAGTAGAAGTGGGTACTGACTAGCTGCCCAGTCTTGTCAGCTATATAAACAATGATGTCCTGGACATCATGAATGATGGTTCTGTCCAACATAGGTAGGTTTTCTATTGTTTGGTCCTCAAAGACATGAGTAGAGCTAAAGGCAGTGGCGGAAATACCGTGGTAGCAGTGGGAGCGACTTCCACAGGGCCCGGGACATTACGGGGCCCAGTGGGCCCCTGATGTTTTTTTTTTTTAATAGGCCGTTACTTGCTGGTGTTACACATTTTAACGGGCCATATTTACTTACCGATCCCCGCTCCTGCTCACGGCCACCTGCGCTTCCCATTCTGCGGAAGTGGCTGTGAGCAGGAGTGGGGATTGTTAAGTAAGGCCACGGGCCCGAGAACCCCACAAACACTGCTATCATTATACTCTGGGGTCTTTTCTGACCCCAGGGGTATAATGATCGAAGGCCCAGGGGATGTGAGGAAACTTAAAAAACAATGTTACTTACCTCTCCTGCTCTTTGGCAGACTTCGGGCCTCCTTGGTGATGTCCCAGATGACCACTATGGGCCAGGTCGACATCATTATGCGTTGCGACGCATGCCTGGCTCACGTGATGTTTGGTCCAATGTTGAAGAAGGCTGAAAGTAGCAGGGAGTGCGCCGGAGTCAGGGAGAGGTAAGTAACACAGTTTTTTTTTATGTTTGTATCCTCCCCTGAGTCTCCAATCATTATACTCTGCGAAGACCCCAGAGTATAAAAATTGTTTATGGGTGGTCCACAATGGGGCATAATAGTGTGTGCAGGGGCCACTATGGGGCATAATAGTGTGCACATGGGCCATTGTGGGGCATAATAGTTTGTGCAGGGGCCACTATGGGGCATAATAGTGTGTGCAGGGGCCACTATGGGGCATAATAGTGTGTACAGGAATGTGGGGAATGCGGTTTGTTCGAAGAGGTCGGTTGCCGGGGGGGGGGAGCATGTAAAATGTTCACCTGGGGGCACAGCCATTCCTACTGGCTAAAGGCTTTATCAGTAATGACAATGATTAATCAGGGGGAATTTAAGGTGATGAAACTAACCCCTGTGTTCTTTCCTAAATTGTTTGGGTCTGTGACTTAAATGGAAACTGTACTTGTGTGTCATGGATGTTCCTTTAAGACTGCCATGTCATCTTGTATATTGTGTTGCTTCTTCTCCCCTTAGGTGGTTTGTAGACGCAGAGTCTTTGTGATGGTCGAGCATTGTAATACAAATGGGGAGCAAACTCTGTAGTATGACCCTTTGTAGCTATGGTCTTTTGATGGATCTTATGCAGTCTCCAGCATTTCAGGTCTTGGTCAGTGTGGTTAAATTTACAATTCTTTTTGTCATCTTCTAAAGTGCAGCCGATGTGTCACAGATAGAGTGATGAACTACCTCTGTAAATGCTGCCACCGATTCTTCTTCCTGACTTCCATCAGCACATTTCACTTACAAAGATTATGCTCAAAGGTTCTATCCAGAGTAAACTTGTATGGAAGGGCTTCAGGAGGAATGGCTTTCATTAATGCCTTTATATATTCGGGTAGTTCAGTAGTTATTGATTCAGAGATTCCTCTGAGGTTAACATTATTCCTTTGACTACATGGCTTCCATGTCCGCCAGCTTAGCTTTCATGGTTGACACATCATCTGCCAAAGAATAATGCGCATCGATAAGTTCATTATTCAGTCCTTTTATTCAACAAATGATCTACTCTTTCACCAAGACCCTCTCTAGAAGCAGACATAGTATTGGACAGTAAGTGAGAGTCTTTCTGTAAAGAAGATCTCAAAGCAAGCATCATAACTCTGAGAAAGGCCTCAGACGGTGCCTGCTCTAAGGTTATGTTGCCCAACAACTGCTGTATCCTCCGCTCTCATCTTTGACAGTGCTTTTTGGCTCTCCGAGTTACTTTGCATTGGCAGATGTGGAGCTGGACACTCACTCAACGCCATCTTGATTCCAGTCTCTCCACTTGCATGAAGCAATGCATTGTGAGTAAATCTGCTCACCCCGCCTCAGTGAGTCGGTCTCCAGCGCAGTACTGAAGTCCACCACCCCAAACAAGGGTGAGGGTCCATAGGGGTATTCAGACTCTGTTTAGCATTTGTGCAACCATCTTGTAAGGGCTGCATATCAAACAAATTAGTCAAACGATTTAGGATTGCTTTCAGTTTTTTTCCTTCTGGCCATCATATTACAGATATATGCCTGATACAGTCATAAATCCAAGGAAGTAATAAAAGTAAAGTAGTATTCCTATTGCAACTCGAAGTGAAGCTTTAAAGTTGTTAGGAGGTCTCAGGACAGGAGTTCACAGACCCGCATCCATCCTACTACTACCCCAGGCCACACTTAAAGATAATTTTGAAGACTTTGCTTAAAAATGTTGTGCACCAAGTCTAATAACTATTGTCTCAACAAAGAACACACAATCACTAGAGATTTTTTTCAAACTTCTTTTCTCTTCTTATTCTTCCGGATCTCTCAGCAGCATTTGACACTGTTGACCATAAACTCCTCCTCACTATGCTCCGCTCTGTCAACTTCACGGACACCGCTCTTTCCTGGATCTCTTATCTCTCTGACCGCACTTTCTGTGTATCATGTGGGGGCTCTGTTTCTTCCCCTCTTACCTTGCCATTAGGGTTCCTCACGGCTCAGTCCTAGGCCCCCTGCTATTCTCCCTCTACATGGCCCCCATTGGACAAACCATCACTAGAGTTGGCTTCCGGTACCATCTTTCTGCTGATGACACCCAATTATATACGTCAACCCGTGACATCACCCCTGCACTAATACAGAACACCAGTGACTGTCTCTCTGCTGTCTCAAATATCATGTCTTCGCTCTATCTGAAACTGAGTCTCTCAAAGACTGAACTACGGCTGTTTCCACCATCTAATAGATCTGTCCCTGATATCTCCATTGCAGTCTCCGGCCTTACCATAACTCCTAGGCAATATGCCCGCTGCCTCGGGGTTTTGTTTGACTCAGACCTTTCCTTCACCCCCATATCCAATCACTCGCACGCTCATGTCATCTCCACCTCAAAAACATCTCCAGAATCCGCCCTTTCCTTACCACAGATACACTAAAGCCACTTATTGTTGCCCTGAGTCACTCTCGCCTTGACTACTGTAACCCCTTATTAATCGGTCTTCCCCTTACTAAACTCTCCCCTCTACAATCTATTCTGAATGCGGCGGCCAGGCTCATCTATCAGTCTAGATGGTACAGCGAGGCCTCCGGTCTGCGCCGGTCACTACAGTGAGGCCTCCGGTCTGTGCCGGTCACTACAGCGAGGCCTCCGGTCTGTGCTGGTCTGTGCTGTGCTGGTCACTACATTCAATACAGAATACAATATAAACTTCTCCCCCTCACCACAAGGCTCTCCATAATGCTGCACCTCCCTACATTTCCTCCCTCATCTCTGTCTATTGCCCAACCTGTGCTCTCCGTTCACTCACTGACCTAAGACTAACATCCACTATTATCAGAACCTCCCACGCTCGTATACAAGACTTCTCCCAAGTTGCACCACTTCTCTGGAATGTTCTATCCCAGACTATCAGATTAAATCCCAATTCCTACAGTTTCAAGTGCAAACTAAAGACAAATCTTTTCAGACAGGCCTATCACAACTCCTAATGTAAACCCTTCCGTAGTTAGATTCCCTAAAACAAACCCTCTGTTTACGCTCCCGCATTACCTCACAGGATATGAGGCCGTATCAGACTAGCTTTATATGTCCAGGCACCGTCTTCACGTTACAGGACACGACTGGTGACGGCTCCTACAGCTTTATATATGTGTAATGACAGTAACCTCTATTACACAATTGTCTGAACATTGTATAAGCAATGCTACCTCCGATGCCGCCCCTGCTACCTCCTGTGTCACCCCCTCTACCTCCTAGATTGTAAGCTCTTGTGTCACCTCCTCTACCTCATAGATTGTAAGCTCTTGTGTCACCCCCTCTACCTCATAGATTGTAAGCTCTTGTGTCACCCCCTCTACCTCATAGATTGTAAGCTCTTGTGTCACCCCCTCTACCTCATAGATTGTAAGCTCTTGTGTCACCCCCTCTACCTCATAGATTGTAAGCTCTTGTGTCACCCCCTCTACCTCATAGATTGTAAGCTCTTGTGTCACCTCCTCTACCTCATAGATTGTAAGCTCTTGTGTCACCTCTACCTCATAGACTGTAAGCTCTTGTGTCACCCCTCTTGTGTCAGCCTAAAATAAAGAGGACTACATGATGGTTCTGGCCTAGGCCATGGCTATGAGCTGGGTGGTGCTCATACATCCACAAACGAGACTTCATCCCTTAGCAAAATTACTCTTGGACATTATTGGTCATAAGTCAATGGATTGAACTATTAATAAGTCTTTACAGATATGACTTCCCTGCCTTTCCACTTGGCTGGACATGCCCAACTATGTGTATCACAAGGTAAACAGATTTTGTAAAATCAACATATTGTTGTGATACGTTAAAAGTGATGCTAACTATCCTATTTGTGTCTATGTGTGGCCACTCCATGGTGGAGGGGGAATTGTAGCCTTCTGAGGCTTTTGTTAGCATGTCATGATATTGTGTTGTCTTGAATTGGTTTCATGAGAAATTGGAGTCCTTAACCAAACTGGATATCAGTTATCTGTACATCTGATATTTTTTACCAGGTTTCTTTTCTCAGTGCTTTGATTTAGTTTTTCTATAAGAGTTTTTCATGGTCTCGATGATCTCTTTGTTTCTCATGCTGTATATTATTGGATTGGTAAATGGGGTGAGTACAACAAAGAGCAAAGATTTTAACTTGTTTTCATAGAAGTCGTTCACACTTGATGGAGACAGGTAGACAGCAATGAGAGAGCCGTAGTAAGCGCAGACCACCAGGAGATGAGAGCTACATGTCGAGAAGGCTTTTCTTCTTCCTTTGGAGGAGGATATTTTAATAATCACAAAAAAAAATGCAGATATAGGATATAGTGATTAAAACAAAAGGAAAGAAAAAGACAACAAAACAAATAACGAAGTCAAGCCAAACCAGTACAAAGATGTCAGAAGTCGAGAGAGCAAGAAAAGGGGCTAAATCACAAAAGAAATGGTCAATGATGTTAGAGGAACAAAAGTGTAACTGACTCATCATGATGACTTCAGTTTTCAAAAGAAAAATCCCTAATACCCAAGACCCAAAGATCAAGCGGATAGAAAATGTCATATTCATTATGTAAGAATATCGTAACGGGAAACAAATGGCCAAGTATCGGTCAAAAGACATCACCATAAGAGTGAAACACTGAGCACAGGTGGGGACAAAAACGAAGAAGTACTGAGAGATACAACCATGGATGGACATACTGTGACCTTCTGACCATATGATGGCCAGCATGTTTGGTACAATACTGGTGGTGAGAATCAGGTCAGACAGGGACAGATTTGAGATAAAAAAGTACATTGGACAGTGCAGACGGTAATTGTAGGACACCAACATGATGATCATAAAATTTCCAAGAAATGTGAACATGTACATAAGAAAGTTAAGAATAAAGAAGACAATCCTGAACTTGTGGATATTCTGGGAGCCAATGAGAAATATCTCAGTCACTGTGGTCTGGTTGTCTACACACATGGTCCAGAATAATGGGATTCTTCTAGTCTAGAAATAAACAATTAGTGGAATCTGTAAAGTGGAAAATATTTCTTATTTATTAACTAATATGTTATATAAATTTGAATAATAATCGATCCAAGAGCAGATGTGTCCTTCCTTAGCTCTAGGCATAGTATCTGTATAACTTATACTAAACTACTATCAACACTTTAAAAGATTGTAAAGGTTCAGAAAAACATGTCTAGCTACTTCCAGAAACAAAGTGTCACATTCGTCTACGCTGCGTAAAATAAAAAAATTAAAATAAAAAACAAGAAAAAGTAAATTGATGCCAAGATGGCCATCCATGTCTTTGCTGCTCTAGATAAAAACAAGATTGCTTCCAAAACAAATGCAAAACCCACTGCTACTACTACTACTACTACTACTACTACTACTACTACTAATAATAATAATAATAATAATAATAATAGCGACAATAATTCTATACTTCTACTACTAATAATAATGATAATAATAATAATAATAATAGTAATAATAATAATAATAATTATTATTATTATTATTATTATTGTTATTGTTGTTGTAATAATAAAATAATAATAATAAGCAATAATACTACACTACTACTACTACTACTACTAATAATAATAATAATAATAATAATAATAGTAATAATAACAATAATACTATACTACTACTAATAATAATAATAATACTATACTAATAATAATAATAATAATAATAACATTAATGCTATACTAAAATAATAATAATAATAATAATAATAATAATAATAATAATAATAATAATAATAATAATAATAATAATAATAATAATAAAATAATGTTTGGACTTATAACAGATTCCATATTATGCAGTTTGTGAAATAGTATAAAAAATTATATTCTAACCCCTGTTAGGCCTCATGCACACTAAAGTAAAAAAAAAGACATTAGTTTTCCATCATTTTGACACATATTTTTCATCCATTCTCTAACCACATGGCAGTTTTTTGAACTCGGTTTTATATTAATTTTTGATCAATTTTTAACTAACATTTAAAAAAATTGATAAACTTCAATGGCCTTATTAGACCCAACCCACTCATCCATTTTAACATCAAACTGATACATTAGACAAAAAACTGAAGTTACATGGAATCATTACAGTAATGGTGTAAAGGGGAGGAAATACCTTCTGTAAATCCTGAGCTTCTAAGTAAAGATAGAATAACTGAAGTAAAATTATTTTTACTATTTTTGACCCATCTGAAGATTTATTTTGCTTTGTTAATAATGTGAAAAGACTCAGGTCATTGAATAGGACTAGTTCACTTCGGAGCTTTGATGGAAAGGCAAAGGGTTAGGGGGTCAAAGAATCAAGAAGACATCCCAAAGGTGCCTGAAGACCAAAGTAGTGGAAGAAGTGAAGAAATCAGGCGATACCTTTTAGAGGCTGAGTGTACCCAAAGAGAAGAGAAGACGTCACAGAGCTGCCTGAAGACCCAAAGAGAAGAGAAGACGTCACAGAGAATTATTGTCCATATAGGTACATAAAATGTGAATCTGTTCAGTGGCCAGACCAGAAATGGACCTTTTTTGAGGTAGGTTGGAATCAGTTTATATCATTCATCAGCTGGAAGCGTAAATGTTTGAGCTTGATAGACTTATGTATTTTTTTAACCCGCTTTGTATCCAGCAGCGAGGATGATATTTATAACACATTGTAATGTAAAAATGACAATTAAGGTTGGACTTTCAAAAATATAAAACTGCGCAGTCATATAATAATAGAAAAATATTATTCTAACAAGACATCTGACACATCTACTGAGCTGATATTGACTGAGCTGATAGTCAATCTGACAGTCATTTTCTTGTCTCTTTTATATCATTACTTACCTGGGGAGACCAATTTGAGTCTGGTAGCAAAAAAATATACTCATGTAGCTGAGATATCCATAAGAGATTAATTGATGTAATGAAAAAACATCTCATTATTCTAATTCCCCTATACCCAAATGCTTATTTTTTGCACCCCAAGCACACATCACTCCAACAAACAAATCATAGGCAATTATATGTCTCAATGGAACCAAATCTCAGGTCAATTTTATATGTCTTTTATCTATGTCTTTTTGTATGTGGGTTATGCAGAACTGGACATATTACAGATGTGGTCTCACTCTCTCTCTATACAGCAGGATCACCATGGCTCTTTCCACTGGATATACCTCTAGCTATACAGCCAAGCATCCTACTGGTTATACCTCTAGCTATACAGCCAAGCATCCTACTGGTTATACCTCTAGCTATACAGCTGAGCATCCTACTGGTTATACCTCTAAATATATAGCCAGGCCTCCTAATTGTTATACAGTGCCTCTAGGTATACATCCACACATCACACTGGTTATACCTCTAGCTATACAGCAGAGCATCTTACTGGTTATACCTCTAGCTATACAGCCGAGCATCCTACTGGTTATACCTCTAAATATATAGCCAGGCCTCCTAATTGTTATACTGTGCCTCTAGTTATACATCCACACATCACACTGGTTATACCTTTAGCTATACAGCTGAGCATCCTACTGGTTATACGTGTAGATATGTAGCTGAGCATCCCACTGCTGATACCTCTAGTTATACTGATGACCATCCCTCTGCTTTTACTTCTAGCTATACAGCCAAGCATCCAACTGCTTATACGATATATCTAATTATACAGCCGAGCATCCGGCTGTTAATAACTCTAGTTATAGGCCCAGGGGAGGTGAATAAAAATAAGTCATTCTCACCTCTCCTCAACTCCTTTTTTTGCCTCTTCCATCCTCTTGAATGATGCCCTGAAATTGTATCTCAGTCCTCATGTGGGAGTCGCCAACTTCATGAGATGTTGACATAAGCTTCATGATGCTGGCATTCCCCACATGACCATGAAGGTACAGTCACAGGCCTCAGCAGTCTCCTGAGGCCGATTACATAATTTGGGCGGATGGAAGAGACACGTGAGTCCAGGAGAGCTGAGTATAACTTTTTTTTTTTGCACACCTCGCCTGGACCTCCGCTTATTACACTTTTGGATCTGAAGAGACCCCAGCATTACAACTGGCTATGTGCACTACAGTTATTGTTGCAAACAGCAGATGGGAAGAACTTAGTGGCTGCTAGTAGTAACATTACCCCAGATAGACTAGTAGGTAGAGAGAGGACTTCTCTCTATTAACTTCTCACAGAGCACTTTCAGCTCTGTGGTGTTATAATTGAGATGCAATGCCAAATAGTATCAAAAACGGGAACTGGCTGATAACTGTGAACAGTAGAACAAGCTATTTAAAATCATCATAGCATTGGGAGCCAAAGACAGACCCCTAGGTTCCCTCACCAGCGCTGGCTGCGAGGTCAGTTGGACTTCACAGAATCTGATGGTTTGGATTGTTGCTAAACAGTAACTATACAAAAGTACATGCTCTGCAAACTCAGACTCAAACCAAACCCACAATTGACTTACAGGGCAGATCAGAAACCGGAGAATAGTCGTACAGGCAAAGGGTCAAAACCCGGAGAAGATGTCAGAGACAGAATCAGGAGACAAAAGCAATATCCAGTAGTAAGTGAAGGGTCCAAAACGGGTACGTCAGTGGCAGAATCAGCAGGCAAACGGATATCCAAAGAACAAGCCAAGGGTCAAAATGATGCAATCCAAAACACACGCTATAACATATAGAGCCAAACTAGGAAACTAAATTAGTCTGTCCCCTGTGTCAGGAGGGAGGGTTCTACTACTGTATATGCCTCCTCAGTTTCTAATTGGACAAGCCCAGGACACTTCTGAAACTGCAGAAGCTTCCCACGTTGACACAGTAACCTTAAAGGTATAGCAGCTGAATTGAGAATCCTGACAGTACCCCCTTCCTTTTATGAGGGGCCACCGGACCCATACTTCTTAAAACAGAATTTCCAAGTTTGTTTTACCTATTTTACCCATAAAATTAGTTTTCCTCCTATAAACAGACTAGAATTTTCTCAGGTGCTGTGTAGGCGGAAAGAGAGTCACAACTAGGAGTATTAGTGCAAGTAACATCAACAGAACCATTGGCCTTATTATAAGACCCAGTCTGTAAACGCCAGTCCAAATGAATAGCGAGGGTCATTATTTAATCCAGAGATGCAGGTTGTGGGTAGTTCAAATCGCCAAAGGGACTGTCCTTGTTAGGACAGGAGTCACTGTGGGACATAGGTGAGAGATAGGGTAAAATTATACCAGCCCTTCATCTGTAAGTCCCGTTGAGTCCAAAACGTCTCTCAGTAGGTCCGGGTAAGACCATTCCCTTTTTTTATCTAGAGCACGGTTTGTTTTGTGCACATTAATTGATGATATTCTCTGACCGTCTTAAATATTTATTATTAAAATTTACATTAAAGGTTAAATTTTGTGGGTAGTTCACCAACAAGTCTTTGATAGTGTCAGACAGTCCCTGATGGAACTGGAAACATAGAGCAGGGTCATTCCAATGAAAGTGGACTGACCACTTTTGGAACTCAGAACAATAATCTTACATAAAGGGAAAGCACAAAGAACTTTCTATTGATATTTTTGCTCCTAGTCCAGTGACAGTGACAAGGGGACATCGTCTACATCTAGGCCAGTGACAGTGACAAGGGTTTTGACCCTTTGCCTGTATGACTATTCTCTGGTTTCTGATCGGCCCTGTAAGTCAAATGGGGTTTCTAGTTTGAGTTTCACAAGCAACATAGAAGGGGATTCTTTACTGAAAGAACAACAAAGCTATGGAACTCTCTGCTCAAGGAAGTGATGGTGGATTCATTGTGCAAGTTCAAAGAGGGCCTGGATGTCTTTCTTGAACAGAAAAATATTACGGGTTATGGATTCTAGATTTTGTCAAGGACAAGTTGATCCAGGGTTATATATTGATTGCCAGATTGGAGTCAGAAAGGAATTTTTTTCCCCTGATATGGGGCAATTGGTTTTTTTTCTTTCCTCTGGATCAACATTGTAGAGACTTGATGGGCCAGTGTCTTCATTCAAGCTCATCTACTAACTTCTGTAACTATGTAGCTATGACCTTGAGGTTCATCATAGTGTAAACTCAGTGCAGCAAAAAACGGTCCATAGAAAACAATTCTGGAGCTTGGGGATTTAATCAAAAAGGCCTATGCTTAAGGGTCACCCTGCATAGAAAAATACAGCTTGGAGCTTTCATGAAAAATAGCACAAACTTTTCTATCTCCAGTAAACCGGTCAGGCAGATTTATTTTAAGCTCCTTGGAACAGTAGAAGCAATGGGAACTTGAGTCAGAATCTTCTCCTGCTGTTGAATCCTGTCTGCCAAATCTTGAACCAGCTGGGTTATTCCAAGCATCTGGTCCATTAGTGTCTAAATTTGTTCCATTACGGAAAATGACTATTATGGCCAACTAATCTGTTATGGTTGAAATGCAAGGCCAAACATAAGCAAAAGCAGGAACTGGTAGGTTAGGGAGAAAGAGGTGCTACAGTGGAAAGGGTTAGAGGACTAAGAAATGGGTGAAGAGCATAGCCACTCCTATTCATGTGTTTAAAGTGCCATAGCACAAGACCTGAGAGCCAGAAGCTACTGGGAACCACCATATTGCATCAAGGGAAGGAGCGCCACAGGGCTATGAATCCATCCACAAGTTTACAGACACTATCACACACTTCAATAGGAAACCACACCATGGTATAGTGGCAGTACTTGTATACTCCAAGCTGGCTAAGATGGACCCTAGCAAGAACTGTCATTGGGGTGTTGAAGAGGAGCTCCAGGAGAATTACAAGGAGAAGCTAGAAGAAGCTCCACTGGCTCAACCATGCCAGGTTGCAGTCTTCGCCTCGCCAGATTGCACCACCAAAGAGGCAGGACAGACAGCCTCTTGACGACCACTGCCACCTGGGTGATAGAGTCAAAGAACCAGACCACTAATATGGTTTGATAAGACCCTGTGATTCAGCTGCATCCAAAAGGACAGCACCAGCAATCGCGATTTTGTGAACTGTAGAGCTGTAAAGTGTGTGAACCTGCCAGAGTGGTACCACAGTTTACAAGTTGGTGAGGAAGTTGTGTTTGCCAAGCTTCTCCAGCCAAAAGGCTTCTGGGTCACAGGTGTATCTCATTCATTTGGTGAATGTTGCTTATAAGGCTGGGAGGATGCCTTATCTGAAAGATCTAGACAGGTGTTTACCCTACAGGGCAAGTCCACATACCCGATAGGACTGCTGTTCTCCATCACACTCAATCATTTCCAACACCAACCAGCTTGTGAACCTGTTCCTGATCATTCCAGAATGGCTATTGCTGCTCTACCACCTGTCACCATCTCCTGCAGCCCTCATTGCAGCCCATGATCAACATCTCCTGTGAGGCTCAGCCTTCATACTACTCATTCCAGGGAATTCAGTCCTTTGACACTTTCCCTGGAGGAACAGTTGTAAGAGACAGCCAATGTTGTCCTAAGCTTCATTTGTCTGTATAAACTGTTAATGTTGAATGTATTTCTGTGATTCTGTTCCTTTAAGACAGCAGCCATTGTAATTGTGACATGATGCTGGAGTAAGACCCCCCCCGCCTTTTATGTGAGCTTGCCTGTTCTGCAGACAGAGTGTGAGCAGAGAAGCAGGAAGTGACGAGACAGAGAGCAGCAGCCATCTTGGCAAGTGTTGTATTGAACTGGTGTGGAGATTTTTCTGTACAGCTAAGCTGTATCTTGGTCCAGAGACAAACAGAGTGTAAAGAGACAACAGGACTAGTGAGTCCACGTGAAAGGAACTGTGCTCAGTGGCTGATCAGTGAGACTGACATTGTGACTGTGTATATGGATACCACAGATAGAGACTCGCAGTGCTGTTGACGTACTGGACAGTAACTGCTAAACCCCGGCTTACATCCCAGCTCAGTGTGTGGATTCGGCAGGACTGTCAGTGTGCTGAGTGGAATCTGTTGTTGGATTACATTGCATTCATTTGGTTTCCCTGTTAAAGAGGACTTCATTTCTCCCAAGATCCTGATAACCGTGAGGAGAGGACGCTTCACTATAAAAGAAAGGACCGACTTTGGGCCCCACCGCGCGCTTCTACGGACTGTAAGCGGGCCACCTGGACCACTGGGGAAAAGGGGGTGCACCCAAATGTGAAGTCAGGGTCAGTTAGGGATAGTTTTGAGTATATTGTTCATTCAGTGTCCATACTGCAGAAGTGGACTGAGTAAAAGTAGAAACCATTGCAGAATTTGCCTTGAAATTGTTCATGCTATATTGTATATTTTGCTAGTCTTTAGCCCTGTCATTTTACCTTTAACTAGCCTTTATTAACTTATAGTAAATATATATTTTTTTTCTTGAACTACCGCGTGTGCGTTCATTTCTGGTTGCGGAGTCCAAACCACCTGCCTTGCTCTCGGTTCACAAATTGGCGTAGTCGGCAGGATCCGCTTACCAGAATGGACGGTGACGCACCCGTTCGGGAGAATGGTGCTGGAGGAAGAATGCCAGCAGGGGCTATAATGAGTCAGTTAGCTAAATTTGATGGCAATAATATGTCAGTGAGTATGTGGGTGGAACAGATACGAATGATACAGCGAATGTACCAGACCGCACCAGAAGTACTAGTAGAGCTAGCAATATTGACATTACAAGGGGATGCTAAGACCACGGTGATACTGAGGCCATTTGAACAAAGGCAGACATTTGAGCAAGTAGTCCAGATTCTAGAAACCATCTATGGAGAAACTGCATTGCTGGGGTCTCTGCAGGCTCGGTTCTTCCAGAGGGTACAACAGGAGAATGAAAGCCTTCCCCAATATGCAAATGCCCTACAAGAACTGCTCCGAGATATTCAAAGGAAGGAAAGAGGGGGCTCGCCAGCCTTCTGTAACCCTGATCGGACTCTCCGTGACCAGTTTGTCCTGGGGATACGTGACGGTAGTTTAACTGTGACTATGCAGGATTTTATACGACGAGAGACTGATGCTAAATTCCATGATGTACAGGTAGAGGCCATCTCCAGTGCCAATAGTATGGTCCCGAGGCCCCAGACCGCAGTTGAAGTTACTTTGTCACAGGGGGCTAGTTCTGGCTCAGAGACAGTAGAAAAAGGGACGGTTAAAGAAATTCTCACAGTAATGCAGAAACTGCAAGAACAAATGGAACACTTGCACACTCGTTGTGATGAGCAGTCTATGAAAATTGCAGACTTCCAGAAGACTGGAGATGAAAGGGTGAGCCATCCACACCCAGCAAGTCAGAATCACCCACCACCCCGCTGGAGGGATGAGGATAGGACCTACCGAAGGGGTCCAAATCATTTAGTGCAGTGCTCAGGAGAAATCGAAGAGGCTTACCGAAGGGGCCCAAACAGATGGCCAGAACGACGGGGGATACGCTGCTGGGAGTGTGGACGGATGGGCCACGTTGCTGCTAGATGTGCAGAGCAGCGACAAACTTATGAGAGACCGCCGTTAAACTGAAGTCCCCTGCTGCTGTAGGGCGTGTAGTAGGGGAGACTGACAAGGAGACTATGTGGGGAGGATGCCCTGATGATGACCTGATCGCTGCAAGTCCTGTCATACAGGTGGAAATGGAGGGTATTCCGGTTACCGGGATGATTAACACGGGTTCCCAAGTAACGACCTTGAGTAGAGACTGTTATGAACGGTACTTCCGGCAACATGTGAAATATGATCCCCATACATTCGTACGAGTGGTCGCAGCTAACCAGTTACCAGTTCCGGTCGTGGGAGTGGCCTGGATGAATGTCCGGGTATGTGGCCAAGATCTAGGTAGGAAAGGCATTGTGGTGGTACAGGAGTCACATGAAGTAAAGGTCCCTGTAATTTTGGGGATGAATGTGTTAAAAGAATTAGATCAGATCCTCTTTGAAAAGAAAGGTCACGGTTATTGGAAAGAAACCACCACCCATCGGCCTACTCAAACAGCTTTCCAGCGGCTGATCCGGACATGTGGCTTACAGAAAAGTTCAGATGCACAGCGTCCTCTGGCTCGAATTTCAGTTCCTTTGCATACAAAAGTTACACTGCCACCCAGTCGGGAGACAATAGTGTCCATGCCCGTAGGCACCTGTCGGAAACTAGAGGGCATAGCTGTGTTGGTAGAACCACTGCAGGCAGCCGAAGGAGGTGTTGATCCGCTAGTGGCCCGTTCCTTGGCAATAGTTCGCAATGGAAGAGTACCACTTCGATGTGTAAACACTCAGGACCAGAGTGTGGACCTGACCCCAGGGAGGCAGCTGGCTAACATCTATGTGACTCCGGAGGAAGTAAGGAAAGTAACTCCAATGTAGCTGAAGCCGACTGAAAGGGATGAGTGGACCGTAACTGTGTCCATGGGAGAAGATGAGGAACCCACCTCTGAATGGAATGGCTGTGCAATTCGAGAACAGATGAAGATGGATGTAAGTTCATGTTCTCTGGAATGGGTGCAGAAGGTAGATGAGCTGTTGTGGGAGAACCGAGCCACCTTTGCACGGTATGCTGAAGATTTTGGATGTACCACAGGGATCTACCATGAGATTCCCACAGGAGACACCCCTCCAATTAGAGAGCGCTACTGACAAATTCCTCCACAGTTGTATCAGGAAGTGAAAGAACTGTTAGCTAATATGCTACAGGGTGGGATCATCCAAGAAAGCCAGAGTCCCTGGGCGGCTCCTGTGGTTTTAGTAAGAAAAAAAGATGGGTCCATCCGATTTTGCGTAGACTATCGGAAGTTAAACGCTTGCACCGTACGAGATTCCTACCCCTTGCCACGGATTGAGGAGTCCCTCTCAGCGCTAGGGAGAGCCCGGTACTTCTCCTCACTAGATCTGGCTAGTGGGTATTGGCAGGTGCCGATGGCCACAAAAGACAAGGAGAAGACGGCATTCATCTTGCCCATGGGACTATACGAATTTAACCGGATGCCCTTCGGGTTGACAAATGCACCCGGAACGTTTCAGCGGTTGATGGAGAAATGTCTCGGTGACTTCAACTTTGAGTTCACTCTCATCTACTTGGATGACATTATAGTGTATTCTGCGACCTTTGAAGACCATCTCCACCAGTTGGGGCAAGTATTTCGAAGATTGCGGGAACATGGGCTCAAATTGAAACCCAGTAAATGTCGGTTGTTCCAATCTGAAATTGATTACTTGGGTCACCGCGTATCAGGAGAAGGGGTGAGACCATCAAGAGACAAGATAGCGGCTGTTCAAGATTGGCCGATACCGACTACCCTGCGAGAAGTGAGGGCGTTCCTTGGAGTAGCCGGTTACTATCGACGGTTTATTAAGGATTTCGCCAAGGTAGCAGCACCACTTAATGCTCTCCTACGAGGCACATCCGGTGGTCCAAAGAACCGGTCCGTGAAGTGGGGACCTGAACAGGAACAAGCCTTCCAGGCATTGAAGGATGCACTGACAACAGCCCCAATCTTGGCATATGCTGATTACCACTTGCCGTTCCAGCTGTATACAGATGCAAGCCTGTATGGTCTTGGAGCAGTGCTTTCCCAGCTTCAGGATGGCCAGGAGAGGGTCATAGCGTACGGCAGCCGGTCTTTGAGAGATTCTGAAAGAAACCCCGAGAATTATAGTTCGTTTAAGTTGGAGCTGTTGGCACTGGTATGGGCCATGACTGAGAAATTCTCTGAATATTTGACCGGTGCTGAAGTTTTAGTACTGACTGACAACAACCCACTAGCTCACCTGGAAAATGCCAAGCTCGGGGCGTTAGAGCAGAGGTGGATAGCCCGAATGTCTAAGTTCAATTACCGCATTAAGTATCGGTCCAAGACAGAGAACCAGAATGCTGATGGACTTTCTAGGGTAACTGCCCAGACCCCCACAGAAGACGTGGATCATGAGTTGGAGCATGTGGAGGTGCCCAACTTCAGCAGATTTTCACAGGCCTTGACCGCCACTAATCAGTTTGAGATGGAGGGGACTGAAATGGCTCCTTTCTTTGGTCCCTCACGACAGGAATGGGCACAGATACAACAGACCCATGAGGGGCTGGCGCAGATGATCAAGTGTGTTGAGAAAGGCCAGAAGCCCTGTAGAGAGGAAAGAGAACGACTGACACGTGAGATATTATCTGTTTTGAGTCAGTGGGAAAAGTTGGAGATGAAAAATGGAGTGCTATGCCGAAAGGTCTATTTACCTTCTGAGATTGACATTCGATACCAAATTGTGGTGCCTAGTGAACTGGCTCGCTCGTTGGCAGTTGAGGCTCATAATAAGAATGGACATTTTGGTCATGAGAAGACCTTTCGTTGATTACAGCGACTGATTTTCTGCCCTGGTCTTCATCAAATGGTCGAAGAAGTATGCCGCAGCTGTCGAACTTGTGAGATCCATAAGGCAATAGAACAGAGAGCTCCTCTGCAAACCATCGTGACCCAGGAACCTTTAGAAATTGTCATGATAGACTATCTAATGGTGGGCCCATCCAATAGCGGACACCAGTATTGCCTCGTAATGGTGGATCACTTCACCAAATTTGCGGTGGTAACCGCCACCAAGGACCAGACAGCTGAGTCAGCAGCTCGTGCTCTGTGCCAAGATTTCATTCGAGTAAATGGGTGCCCCCAACGCATCCACTCCGACCAGGGCGCCTGCTTTGAGGGACACGTAATGAAAGAAGTTCAACGTATCTACGGGATAAAGAAGTCGCACACGACTCCATACCACCCTCAGGGAAATGGGGCCTGTGAAAGATTCAACAGAACTCTGCTACAGATGCTGCGGACTCTGGAGGAAGACAAGAAGTTACAGTGACCTCAGTTCTTGTCTGAAATGGTGTGGGCCTATAACAATCAGGGCCATTCTACAACGGGGTACTCTCCTTATACACTTCTCTTTGGGCGGTCTGGGCGAAGTATAGGAGAATTACAGTTGAATGATGTGGATGGGTTCCCTCCGAGGGATCCAACCTCTTGGGTGAGGGCGCATCGGCAGAGACTTGAGACGATCCATCGATTGGTGCGGCAGCGCCTGCAAGAACATCCCCATCCTGATAAGACCCCAGTGCAAGAAGCACCATAGCAACCAGGCGACCTGGTGCTAGTTCGTGTCAAGAAACCCCAAGGGAAATTGGAAAGCAGATGGGAGGCTTTGCCGTATCGTGTTGTTGGCCGCAAGTATGCGAATGGGCCAGTGTACCAGGTCCAGAAAGAAGGAACTGATTGTGTTCGAGTACTTCACCGAAATATGTTGCGCCTGTGTCATTCTGAAGGGACAAATCACGATGGGCCTGCCAATGTGAATGCGCTCCCACAGTCAGAGAATGGAGATGCGGAATGGGCCTCCGACGAGGAGGATGATTGTTGGCCGATCCCTGCTCCTGGGGATGTTCCACCTGTGACTACTGTATCTCCGGCCTGTGCCCCCTCTGGTGCGGAATCCGCTGGTCCTTCTCAGCCCATAGCTGCAGCACCCCATAATATACCACCGGTCCTCAGACGGACCGCTAGGCCAAATGCTGGTATTCCCCCTGTTCGGTATGCGCAGGATGAGTTTGTTTGGCCTGCCATACATCGGTATACTACCACCCTGTGCATAAAAGTACAACCCTCTGGATATACAGTCATAGGCAGGGACTGCCAATCTTAAAGTGGGGGGGAATATGTAAGAGACAGCCAATGTTGTCCTAAGCTTCATTTGTCTGTATAAACTGTTAATGTTGAATGTATTTCTGTGATTCTGTTCCTTTAAGACAGCAGCCATTGTAATTGTGACATGATGCTGGAGTGAGACCCCCCCCCCCTTTTATGTGAGCTTGCCTGTTCTGCAGACAGAGTGTGAGCAGAGAAGCAGGAAGTGACGAGACAGAGAGCAGCAGCCATCTTGGCAAGTGTTGTATTGAACTGGTGTGGAGATTTTTCTGTACAGCTAAGCTGTATCTTGGTCCAGAGACAAACAGAGTGTAAAGAGACAACAGGACTAGTGAGTCCACGTGAAAGGAACTGTGCTCAGTGGCTGATCAGTGAGACTGACATTGTGACTGTGTATATGGATACCACAGATAGAGACTCGCAGTGCTGTTGATGTACTGGACAGTAACTGCTAAACCCCGGCTTACATCCCAGCTCAGTGTGTGGATTCGGCAGGATTGTCAGTGTGCTGAGTGGAATCTGTTGTTGGATTACATTGCATTCATTTGGTTTCCCTGTTAAAGAGGACTTCATTTCTCCCAAGATCCTGATAACCGTGAGGAGAGGACGCTTCACTATAAAAGAAAGGACCGACTTTGGGCCCCACCGCGCGCTTCAACGGACTGTAAGAGGTCCACCTGGACCACTGGGGAAAAGAGGGTGCACCCAAATGTGAAGTCAGGGTCAGTTAGGGATAGTTTTGAGTATATTGTTCATTCAGTGTCCATACTGCAGAAGTGGACAGAGTAAAAGTAGAAACCATTGCAGAATTTGCCTTGAAATTGTTCATGCTATATTGTATATTTTGCTTGTCTTTAGCCCTGTCATTTTACCTTTAACTAGCCTTTATTAACTTATAGTAAATATATTTTATTTTCTTGAACTACCGCGTGTGCGTTCATTTCTGGTTGCGGAGTCCAAACCACCTGCCTTGCTCTCGGTTCACACAGTGGCAGTATTTCAAGGATCTTGACCTCCCACTGCGAAGTTGAAGCAGAACATGACTATCACCAACCTGTTCAGCTTCCAAGAGCCCCAGAGACTTGTATACTCTGTTTTACTGTCTGCTGAGCTGTCACACCCATCAAAGTTAAGTTACTCTATTTTTGGGTCTCAAGAACCCTAGACACTGGATCTACCCCAGGCTTGTCTGCCATTAACTTCTATCGCAGGCCGCTCTATGCAGCCTGCAATAGAAGTGTCATTATTTTGCAGTGCATTGCAATGTATTAGCATTATAATGCATTGCATTAGTGATCAGACCCCCTGGGGTTCAAGATCAAGATAAAAAAAAAGTAAAAAAAAAAAATATATAAAAAAAAATATTAAAAATCCAAATCACCCCCCTTTCCCTAGAACACATATAAAAGTACTTAAATGCTGTGAAACTCATACACATTAGGTATCCCCGTGTCCAAAAATGCCCGGTCTACAAACCTAAACCTACAAATATTTTTCCCATACAATAAACGTTGTAACGGGAAAAAAAAATCAAAAGTGCCAAACCTCCGTTTTTTCACTGTTTCGCCTCTGATAAAAATTTGAATAAAAAGTGATCAAATCAATACCAAAATGGTATAACTAAAAAGTACACCTGGCCCCTCAAAAAAAGACTCCCTATGCATTTCCGTACCTGGAAGTATAAAAAAGTTAGTTGTCAGGATATGGCAACTTTTAGAAAAAAAAAATTTTTTGCAAAGTTTTAGAATTTTGTTAAGGGGTTTAAATGTAAATAAAACCATATAAATTTGGTATCCCCGGAATTGTACCAAAACATAGAATACAGATGACATGTTATTTTGGTAGCAGAGTAAATGCTGTAAAAATGAAGCCCGTAAGAAAGTCGCACAAATGCAGTTTTTCTTCAAATCCACCCCATTCTGATTTTATTTTTCCAGCTTCCCAGTACACTGTACAGAACAATAAATAGTACCATTGTGAAGAACAATTTGTCCCACAAACATTAAGAACTCATATGGATCTGAGAATGAAAAATAAAAAAATTATGGGGTTTGGAAGGGGGGGAGTCAAAAACAAAAATTGAAAAATCCCTCCAGCGGGAAGTTGTTAAATGTGTTTTATTGAGATTTTAAGCGATAACCATCACAACGTAGCAGATAATTGTGAAGTGGATGAAAATGATACATGGTTTTCAAAATTTAAATCAAATAAAAATCAAAAAGTGTGATTTGTGGGGAAGTGTAAAGCAGGGTGAGGTTATAAAAACATCTCCCAAGCTTTGAGCATCCCGAGGAGCGCTGGAAAAAGTATTCTACAACTGCAAACCTACCAAGACATGGCCGTCCACCTAAACTGACAGATCACTGAGCAAGGAGAGCGCTGGTCAGAGAAGCAGCCAAGAGGCCCATGGTCACTCCATAGGACAACTAGAAGTCGTGCACTCCACAAATCTGAACTTTATGGAAAAGTGGCAAGAAAACCATTGTTGAAAGAAAGACATAAGAAGTGCTGTTTGCAGTTTGGATTATTGATTGTATTTTTTAATCTCAATTCTAGAAATAATGATTATATTATATTTTATACTTTTTATTTTATATTTTATTTCTTCTCACAAAAGAGCGCCCAACGTCACCAGGAGATTGTTGGACACTGCAAGGAGGTAACAGTGAGTGAATATGAATGTTTTTTTATTTTTTTTCACCTCCCCTGGGCCTCCACCTATTATACTGTGGGATCTGAATCTCCATTTGTTCAATTTAGTAAAAAAAACTAACAATTTGGAATATTCAGGTCGAACGCAGCTAAGTATGAACTGATTCTCCCATCTCTAGTCGTGGGCATGCTGTATGAAATCTAAATATGTTTCTGTGCAGAAATAGAGAGGAAATGAGTTGTACCAATCAACTATAGTTCATGGTGTGATCTTGTGTTGTCTGACTACTGCTGAGTTATCTTTCATTGCAACCCTGAGCTTGGATGACAATGACATGACTATTAGCCCTGCAACTAAAACTATAACTGGCACCCTCCTGCGCGGACATCATTCTTACAGTATTGTATTTTTGATCTCCTGATATTTCTGCATGGATATGACCATCTTCCTAGTAGTGATCCTTGGCTATCCTATGACTTTAGCCTCAGCATCCAATAATGTTTTTGTGACATCAATAGCAATGTAACAGGTGACAAGAACTTGGTATATGATCAGTACAGATCCTACTGCCTTGTAGGGTTAAGGGTGAAGAACAAAAAGAATTCCTTTAGGGCAGGACAGAGCTGAAAGTTATTCTTTATGATACATTAATAGTACACTGAAACCTCTTTGAGATGACCACCCAAAATTGCCTAAAAATGTGGTCTTCTAGACAAGTGGTCTTCTCAAAGAATATGTCAAGTATGGAAAACTGAAGATCTATCACAGAACAAGCTGTCTGGATAATGAGGTGATCTTCATTCATATTCTTGGCGTCTAAGAAGTATGGTAGAATTTTAAACAGATATGGAAACATCAACCTTAAGGGAAGTTGAAGATGGCACAACCAGAATAAAATATAGTCTTCATATGAGTAGACGGATCCTCAGTGGTAGACCTGTAAACTGTAGTTGGCAGGGATCAGCATAAGGAGTGATCTGAAAGCTATACCTGTTATATGCCTATAAAACTATAAGGAAACTTAGTACTAAACATTGAGGAAGAAACATGATGGATCATTGAACCTTAGACATGACAGTCATCAGATCATTGGTCCAGTTTTAAAAGAAGATAAAGTATGACAGCAAATTGTAAGGTGTCCATTGGAGAATTAGAAGCGAGATAGAAGAACAAACAGAACAGGAACATTTCTCAGTAAATGGGTTTGTTGGGGTCAAAGTAATAGTTTATAGAGCATCATACTGTGGGGCAGGAGGTTGCAGACATTCAGGGGAATTTTATTTGAAGTACCTTTAAGTTATTTGGGGTGGTCACTCTTTAGACTTACTAGGTCCAAACAGCAAGGATGTCCATTAGGTTTGGTCATGGAGGGGCTTTGTCAGCAGGCAGCGGCATTTGTGTCATGGGTATGTTTGGACCTTATACCATGTAGCTTACTCTGCAGGATGCATGTATAGTGTGATACATTGGGCATTTATATAGGTGTTTTATATATGCACTTGCTTTGTATTAACCATCAGTGCCCTCTGTATTTATACACTGCTATATACTTTATGCATGGGTGTATGTTATCTCCCTCATATTTATTTATATTACTTAGCCTCTGCCTCTCTCATGGGTTTTGTCGGCAGGCAGCGGCATTTATGTCATGGGTAGGTTTGGATCTTATACCATGTAGTTTACTTTGCAAAATACATGTATTGGGTATTGGGTATTTATATAGGGGTTTTATATATGCACTTGCTCTTTACTAACCATTAGTACCCCTTGCATCTATATACTGCTATATATTTTATGCATGGTTGTATGTTATCTCCCTTATATATATTTATACTATTCAGCCTCTGCCTCTTTCGTGTTACATATGCTGACATAGGTATTTGTACTGTTGTTTCTGTCTTGTATTTTTATACTGTTTTTGTACTTCAATAAAATTCCTTTTGTATTTTTTATTATTTTGAGTGCTTTCTTACTTTTCTTTCTTGGATTA